>JAXGGA010002789.1:0-114510 GCA_038373865.1 Uloborus plumipes | reverse complement strand
TGTTTGCTTTGTATCCTATGTTTCATTCTGACTCTAACAGACCGAACCAGTTTGTTCAAAACAAAAAAAAAAAAAAAGAACATGAAGCGTAAGGGCCCGGTTCCACATTAACGTAAAGCAGAAAAATAAAGCAAAAACGTAAAACGGATTAAATGGTGTTCCTATGGAAAGTACCCGGATTTTCGGTTTCTGCCTTCGGTTTCGGTCTCTTTTTTCGCTGATGTGGAGCAGGACCCTAAGTCAGATCCAAAATTGAGTTTGACCGCAGTTGTATGCATCTCATCTGCTTTCATCGTTCAATTTAGATTTTCTAATCACTTAGTTTTCCTATTATGTTTTGATGATTAAGTAAGATTTCAACATCAAACTCTTGACATAAATGAAACCGTTTTACTACTTCATACTCAATACATTTCCTTGACTTCAAACAACTTCTAAAAATAGTTCGCGCTTAAACGAATAAAAATTTAAATCTCAAGAAATGTTTGCAAGAATGCTAATTTCTGGTGACACAAACCAAAACAATATATACGTCCTTTAATAACTCCTTACAAAATCGGATAAACAGTATAATCCTAAACTAATGAGGGAAGTCAAATAAATATTTCCCTCGTTTTGCTTGTTGTGTAGGACGAACCATCTGGGGTGAAGTCGACTGGAATGTATTTGCAGCGGTTGAAGGAACAGATGGTCTGCAAAAGAAGATTTACATTTCTGGAAGCCGTCGCGAATTCCCAATGCATGCTTGGAAGAATAAATTCAAAAAGAAGTATCGTCTGATAATAAGAATCGGTTTTATTTCTTTTGTAAGTCTTTCTCTCTCTGGAATTTCTAAAAATATTTCCGTTAAGATTTTTTTATACATATTTTTTGGAGAAAAAACATCAATTTTTGAATCAAGTTTACAAATAAACGTTCATTGTATCTATACATTACGGTTATCAAAATGCATTTAAAACAAGAAGTTCTGTCAAGAACTAAACGAGCCTACTTTCCCGTACATCGACATCGGCATTCTAGCATCTGATCATTATTCTCTTGCTAATCTGAGACTGAAAATTATGTCAAACATACCTTTTTAGCACTTAAAGCTGATTTCTAAAAGCAAAATATACCCCTCTCATCAGATGAAATAGAGACATAAAAAGTAAATAAATGAATAAATGAAGTTTTGTCGCACCTTTTAAAGAATGTAACTGTTGGAGTTCTTTCGTAGAATATTCCTCAATCGTTTTCAAAAAAAAAATAAATAAAAAGTACAAAGTACATCAAAACACATTTTATCAAAGAAAGGAAAAAAAACTCGTCCGTCAATAAAATGTCTCGATTTTCACTTTTAAACCGTTGCCAGTTGTTAAATATAAATAAAGAATAAAATGCCCTCGTGAATGAAACACTTTTGTTACAAAAAAAATCGTCTGCCAAAAAAAAAAAATAGTAATAAATAAAGTAACACAAATGAATAAATAAACAAAAAATCGTCTGCACAGTCAGTCATTTTTTTCTGAGCCTGCATTTCCGCCATGTTTGTGGAGTCGGAGTCGGAATCAGAGTCCTCACAGAAGATTATTCAGAAAAGTACTTTACAAACATTATTTATCAAAACCATTTTTTTACAAAGTTAGTTTGAAGGAAATCCGACTTTAAGTTCCAGGATCAACATTCAACTTAAATTCCCCGTAGGCGCTAATGTTAAATTTTTTTCTGAACGGTTCAATATTGAACGAAAAATGGTTCAAACCAAAAAGCGAAATAAGGGAATGAACCTCTCCGAGATCTTTCAAACAAAAAAAAGTTTATTCCATTCGGATGGTTCACTCAGAAGTTATTAGGTGGGGAAAGGTTGCTTGAACGGTTCAATGTTGAACGAAAAAATGTTCAAATCGGAAATGTAAATACGGGAATGAAGTATCCTTGAAAAGATCTTTCGAACAAAAAAAAGTTTGTTGAAATCGAACTGTTCACTCAAAAGTTAGCATCGCGGGACAGGTTGTTTGAACGGTTCAAAGTTGAACCAAAATTGTTCAAATCGAAAAATCAAATATGGGAATGAGCTGTACTCGCCGAGATCTTTCCAACAAAAAAAAGTTTGTCCAAATCGGAATATTCATTCAAAAGTTATTAGGGGAGACAGACAGACAGACCGACCGACAGACCGACAGACCGACACACAAATTCCCCATCTCAATACCCTACTTTCAAATTTTTAATTTTTCGATATTCATTTTACCTTTTTATTTTTTTAACTTGGCGATATTTTTTGGACTTGGCGATATTTTTTAGATGCATTAAGCCAATTTTAATACTTTTTTCGTCTTTCTTTCATTTTTAACGGGAAAGTAGGCTAAAAAGTAATCTTCAAAGAAATTGTGAAAGGATGTCTGTAACGCGCCTGCGTCCAAGAGACGCATAGACACATATTTCAATGAAATTTGATTCAAAATTACTTTGAGCCCAGGCAGGCCCGTCATTTAGGGGGGGAGCGGGGCGGGGTCAATTGACCCCTCAACCCTCCCCTCCCTCGACTTTGAGAAATCAATGTATTTACACATAAGTGGGCGTGGTTTTTGCTGTTTTCCATTGAAATTACATTGTGTTTGCACCCTTTGCCCCCCCCCCGGAAAAACTTGAAATGACAGGGTTGAGCTCCGGGGGTTTGCAACTTTGAGAGTTTATATATTTTTCCTCAATTTCAAATTAGTTTTTTTATAATTGTTTATAATATTATTATTTTTGTTGTTTCTTGTTATACTTTTACAATGTTAGTTGGCAACATGTAATTTTTTTTTTTTTTGGCTTTTGGCAACTCGCTTTTAAATTTCAGTTGTTTTAATGGATGTGTTCCTGATGTTGGCCATCAAATTTCGTTAACAATTTTCCTGTTTTTCTTGCCTTTTAATAAACATTAAATTCAATAGTTAATTTTTTAAGTTAAAATCTCACATAAATTTTCCATACCCCTTAATGTTCTATGTCATTCGAAAGAGCTTTTATCTGCATCAGATTCAGCTTGTTCCAATTTGCTCAAAATTACTTCCTTTTTGTTTAAGTCATGAGAGGAGAGAAAAATCCTTGCCCTGCTTTTTCAGTGATATCTATAACAGCAACATCTCAGCAAGCCATTTTGATTTGCATATGATAAAGCAAACAAGCAGACTTATTAAATCATCAATCTTCTATGTCATTCGAAAGAGCTTTTATCTGCATCAGATTCAGCTTGTTCCAATTTGCTCAATTAATTGGAACTACAGATTAAAGACTTCCAGTGACTTAAAAAAACTATCTAAATCTTCTACGGTTGCTCTTGATGAACTTTTGTGTATGGATTTGCTAAAGAATTTTTACTATCTTTAAAGTGTCTCTAAATACACCAACTGGTCTCAAATTTAGCGTACTGAACGTATGGTATTGTAGTCTGTAGAAACTTTAGAGACAAAATTTCATTGAGCTAAAATATCTAATAAAATATTTTGATATTTTGAAGAAATTTAGCAAAGATATTTTTTGATCAAAATTTTGAATTACTGATGAACGAAAAAAGAAATCCCTATTCAATGTGCTACACTTGACAACGTGAGAGAGATTTGGTAGATTGACACGTTATTGGTAAATCTTAAGAATTAAAGCAATTACAGACAAAGAAAAATACATCTACTATACTGCTAAAATCTGTGGGCGTCTGTTTGCCTGTCTCTGTCTGAAGATTTAACTCCAGGAAAACCGCTGAGGGAAGAGAATAGAACGAGGAATGGATCAACTCAAAATTTTCCAAAAAAAGCAATAAAACTAATATCGTAATTGATGGAATCCGTGAAATGATGGGCACGGATTTTCGGGACTGTTGTCGTTACTCTAATGGGAAATTTTAACTTTTTCTGTTGTTTGGGTTTGAGTGTTAAACATGCGTGACTTAGCATAGTTTTCAGTTTTGAAGTCGCTCATGCAATACCGGACGACGCAGCTAGTTACCCTAGCAGCATAATATCATCGGCCGATGATCGGCCATTCATCGAAACCCGATGAAATTCTCATCGGCCGATGATCGGATTGAATGAGTTCTCATCTGGAACTGCTCCAATATGTCTCAACTCATCGGCCAAACAGAATCCGAGTAGAAAAATCCGATGAGATTTGGAGCAATTTGCGAGCAGTGCAGTCCCGTGCCGATGAATTTAGGATCAATTTTGGATGCTCGGCTTATTTTCAACGGGAAAATTGATCGGAAGGATACCGCTTTTTGATGAAAAGTAGCTCATCGAAAACCGAGTTCGGATACTGATCGGAACGATGTCATCGTGCGTTACGAGATCAGTTTACGAGGAGTTCAATGATCGGCCGAGAAAAATCCGATGAGTTGATGCTACTTGGGTAATAATGAAACCCTGTGCTGCTATGTTCATCGATTTTCGAAATACCTGTCAATAAGTGGTTTGAAAGTTGCTAATCAATTGGAGTTTTTATAAAATTCTAATACGACTGTACTTAGAGCTGGTTAAACTCATATTTTACTGGCATACCGAAAATTTCCAATAAAATAATAATTTTTAGATGCATACACTGGTGTGCAAAGTTTAAAAACGAGGCGGTTTTCTCAGTATAACATTGCGCAAAAGTTTCTTAAATGAATGCAAATAACACCATGAGATCCGTAAGATACATTCATATTGGTAGTTTAAACTTTTAACAAGTTATGTGAAATATTAAGCTGTTTCGAAACTTTTAAAATTAAATTAATTTTTAGGACTATTTTGTACACTACACCATACGACATTCAATTAAAAGCACTTAAAGATAAAAATCTGCTACATCAAAATAACTGATTTGATCATTTTACATATGGTGCTTGACCACCAACACGATAGCATTACTTTTTAAATTAACAAAAACAAATCTCAAGTATTCTCTTAAAATATAATTTATGTAATTTGTTAACTTTTTATTGTAGGCGTGGGTTGAATTGCAGGTTTTTTTATTCATTTGTTATTGAATTGAAGCACTAAAAGTAAAGCAATTTGTAACGATGAAAATTTGTGAAGACTATCTTTTGCAGGCATGTCCTTGCCCGTCATTTACTGTTCTGTGGGGTAAATAACAGTGTTTTTTTTTTTTTTTTTTTTCAAAATTTACTCCGATTTTAATATTCTATAGAATTGTAAGTGTGTTTTATGGCAACTGTTCTTCTCATTTCAAGCTCTGAACTGTATGTTACGCACAATTTTCTAATCAAATCTAAATTCGTTCAGTAAAAAAGACATGATAAATCATTGTATACTTGGAATAACAACCGTAAAAGCACATTAATGAAGAGAAAAATCATACTTGTTCCAATCAGAACTTCGATTTGCTCTCCTCCTGTTTTTGATTGGATTGAAGGGCAAGTTTCCATTTTACATTTTCAAAACTATATTGAAAAAATAAAATAAACACAAGAAATTGTAAAGTAAAGTAATTTCACAAAATACTGTTCATTATAGAAAGCAAGTAATCTTTTCCATTTTAAAGATCTTCTTTTCTGAAAACTTGGAATGCGCGCAACATATAAAAGGAACGTTTTGTTTACCTCATTTGGAAAAGAAACATTCTTATTTTGCAAAGCAAAATGTTTGTTAAGCACACATTATTAAAATTTCAGTATTCAAGCACAAATGTAAATAATCAGAAAATGAAAAACAACCATTATTTTTGAAATAAAGATACTTCCAAACGAATACTTGAAGGCAGTACCAACAATTCCAATATTTTTTTAATGAAGACGCATGTGATTAAAAAAAGTAGTCTGTTGACGTGGGCTTCGTAACTCATACAATGTTGAAATATCTAGTAGACCATAAACTGCGCACATCTTTGCAATTCAAAAAAGGAAACAAAATTTGGAAGGATATTTTTTTTTCTTTTCAAGAAATTGAAGTTAAAGATGTTTATAGTCAACCCAAATTAATACAGAGTATAAAAAAACCGTTTATATGCTTAAACGCGCAAAACTAGAGAAGTTGGTAATAGATTTCGCTGAAACTTTCAGGTGTTTTTTTATTTAGTACTGGAAAATTTTAGACCTGTAAGCAAAAAGCTCGTTAGAAAATCGCTTATTGATTTATTTATTGAGCAATGACGGATTGCTATTTGTTTTCGATTTCCACTGCTAGTTGCCGTGTGGTTCCATTTTCAGATTTGACTCAGAGCCTGCTGCCCTTTCTCGGAGGTCCATCCGCCCTTGCTCCTTCCTTCAGTGCAGTTCTCGACCTCCACCCCTCCTGTGTTGATGGTGACCGAGTTTTGCACCCACAAACGCCAGTCGATACTTTTTCTTTAAGAAAAAGTGAGTTTATGGTTCCTACATGAATTCTTGGACAATTTAGTGATGTTTCGCCAAATTGGCAGCCGAAAATGATGTGCAACGTAGTACGTCCTACACACACACAGGGTGGGGCGAAAAATAAAAAAAAATTCAGATCAACTTCTAATAGTTGCCCAAAGTTGTCTTTGGTGATAGCTTTTGTGCAAATTTTGAGGAAAATCGGTTAATATCTTCAGGGGGCGCTGCGATCGCAAAGTTTTATCATTAAAAATCATTTAAAATTATTTTGCATGATACATTTATATTTCAAGCATCTTAAAAAAAATAAAACAGCGAAAAATAGTAATTTTTAGGATAATATTATGTAAAAACTGAATTTTTTTTACAAAATGCGACATAAAAAATATGAAAGTGCAAACATATGACAACATTAAACAGCATTACTTAAAAATAAATGAAAGAAGTTTTTTTTTTAAATATGTACGAATGTACAAAACGTACATGATACGAAAAGTTTATGTTTGAGCTTTTACAAAAAATCTTTTTTATTTTCAAAGAAAGCAGTTTCTTTCGAGCCTTTAAACGTGCACAAACAAAACACTCCCTCGTTTCTATTCCACTTATGGTCAGTGATACCTCCGTCACCAACTTTACGCTAGATTCCACGGATTGAGTATGACAAGTAAATGTTCACATGTTTGGAAGAAAATGGGGAACATCTCCGGTTTTCAAGTCTTCAGATGGCATCATTGTTATGGGAGGTTCTGTTATTAGCACGTTTTCACACTGCCAATTTTTGAAGTCTGCATAGTCGGAAGAAAAGTTAATCTCAAAAATGATAAAAGTGTGGATGTCATTATTATACTCAGAATTAGTGTTAAAATGCACAGGAAAAAATACCTTTTTTTGTAAAAAAAAATTTCAACATTTCGCCTCAAAGGACTCAACTGTTCTGTTAAGACAAAGAATAGAGTATGACATTGGCAAAAAAAAAATCTTTCAATATGTTGTTGGCAGAGGAAGTTATGACCGATTGAATATCGATAAAATATGATATTTTTAATATTTCGGCCATACGCAACTAAAAGCACGTTGAACTTTCCTCGGTTATTTATACATTATTTTAAAGTGCTTGGTCTTTCAAACGACACTACTTTTGCCGTGGCAACTGAAATGTACAAGCTGTTTTTGGACCTCAAAAATGCTGAAAAATGTCAAAAATGCCTTGTTTTGAAGGCCTTCACTGACCTTACGGCAACAACTTACCTCAAATTTAACAATCATTTTGTAAAGTTTGAACCTTCTGTATTCCATATACAAAGAGAAAATTGGAGTTCAACAGTTCCTGGTAGGAGTTTTGGCTCACAGCAACTTCCACGTCTTGAAAATCCGCTTAATTTTTGATGCCGCTCCTTCACCTTTAGGGATCCATAAAAACTAAACAACTCAACTTTAGAACAAAACATTCTGGATTTGGTCTTTCAATCAGATAATAAACATTTGGTAATTTTTTGGAAAAAATCTGTGACGTCATGCATCACAGGCGTGACGCTCTCTCAGATTCTTGCTCATAAAAACAACGCTTTATTTTTGCAGTGTACAAATGTACAAAGTATTTCTACGTGCTGTCAGTTTCATAATATTATTGCTTTAATTATGAGATTTGTTTGTGCTATATTGACTGCAAATTAGCAAAGTATTTTAGCACGCTCTCAGCTTCAAAATATTATTGCTTTGAGTATAAGCTGATTTGATTTGTACAGCGTAAGTTTTTTCAAATATCTATCAACTGACCCGAGTATCGAAACCCGATGAAATTCTCATCGGCTGATGATCGGATTTGATGAGTTCTCATCAGGAATTGCTCCAATATGTCTCATCGGCCAAACAGAATCCGAGCAGCAAAATCCAATGAGTTTTGCTCGAAATATGAGGAGATTTGGAGCAATTTACGAACAGTGCAGTCCCGTGCCGATGAATTTGGGATCAATTTTGGACGCTCGCATTATTTTCATCGAGAAATTTGATCGGAAAGATATCGCTTTCCGATGAAAAGTAGCTCATCGAAAACCGTGCTCGGATACCGATCGGAACGACGTCATCGTGCATTACGGGATCAATTTACGAGGAGTTCGATGATCGGCCGAGCAAAATCTGATGAGTTGATGCTACTTGGGTAGAACTTACGTGATAAAATTGGCTTAACCAAAAACACCTCACTTGAGTCAGAATTTTAACTTTATTCATTGCAGTCTTCCTTTAAATCATATCTGTAAGTGACCAGAGTGTATATTTATCTTGTTGATAAAATCAACATTGGATATCAACATCAACCAAGTTCTTAAATAAACAATGTCAGTTCAAAATATCATTGCTTTGATTCCAAGATAATTTTATTTGTGTTTTGTAAATATTCTCAGATATATAGATATCTAAGAGATGAGTCAAAATTCCTGCAAACGAGCCGAATAATTAAAACTTAAGTTATAAAATTAGCCTAATCAAAAAGATCTCGCTTAAGTCAGAGTTTTTACTTTCTTAATTGCACTTTTCGTTGAAGAAAAAGTAAACGATGCTACACGTGAAATTCGGAAAGTACCATTACATATTGGATTAAAAGTAATCTCTATGTAAATTCTTTTTCCTGCGGACCATTAAAGGAATTAAGGTTAATTGCAGCAATTTTGTTTTTTCAAGTGCTTCAGGAGAGCTGAGCCTGCTACGGAAGACCAAAGAGAAATAATAACATTACAGAACGATAACTACTGCAAATTAGTTAACTAAGAAAAAAAATGGCTCTTTATATCAACATCTCTAAAAAAGCCACTTTTCTTCATTTAAGTTAAAACGTAGATGACCAACTTTTGCATTACATTCAATTTCAATGAGCTTAGCTTTACTTTATTTATTTATTTATTTTGATTATTATTTATTTTTATTTATTCATTTATTCATTTATTTATTTTTGAAATATCTTATACGTTTATATGTCATTATAGATGAAAGGAATGCTAAATAAATGAACATAATGCATCATATCAGGTCTTTTTCTTTTTCGTATTTTCATTTCATTATTTTACCTACACTACAAAATAAAAACTGTTGCTTTTACAGTATAATACTGGCAGCACAGGTTCCAGTTTAAAACTGTAAACTGATCAATATAAACAGTAAATTTGCCAATTTTACAGTAATAAACAGTATTGGGATGAAAAGAAAAACCAACGAACGACCAAGCTCAAAATTGTTAATTTTATAGCTTTCAGTGAAAAGCACTGAATCTGAGAACTTCCTCACGAGTAGTACGTCTAAAAATGCAATTTAAGAAGAAAGCCCCAAGGTTATAATCTTAATATTTCAGCGGAATCAGTTCCTCTAGGAATGGAGGCGTAGAAAAAGAGGATAAAAGAGAGGATCATGACGTTTAGGTGCAATAAATTGATTAATGATTAAAGAAACATAGCACATGTTGACAAGAACGTGTGTGTCAACTGAAAGTAAATATCCTGTCCAAATCTACCTTGTGTCTCTTAGGAAATTTCATAAATTTATTTCCAAGAGTTTCTTTGCTGTTGGTAAAAGAAGGAGTGAAAACTTTACAATCTGTCGCGTCGAAATTCTGAGTAAACATTCAAACGGATTCCTGCAAACTATAAATGATGTTGAATGAAAAAAAGTCAAATAAACTTTGTGCTAAAATATGATTGAATTTAAAAACCAACGTAGAAAAACAAATTCAGAAGAAAATACAGCATAGTAGCTATTTCAAGGTTACAATGAAGAGTTTTCATCAGTATAAAAAGCTCAGAACACAAAATAAATTATGTCAGAGAGCTGAGAGCCACCTCGTGGACACCGGAATATATGACCGGTTTGTTGATTGGTTGGTTGTCGTTTCCTGTCGTATGTTCCTATTGGGTGATTCATTTGGTATATATACCGGTGTCCATGCAGTAGCTCTCAGTTCCCTGAGAAGACTCCCTTTTTTGTTTTTTCGCTGTATTTTTGTTCCCCCTCCTACCTGTCTCCTTTCCCACCCCTCCCCCCCTCTTTCATGTTTTCATCTCTCCGGATCCAGAGTCCACTTTCAGCCCGGGAAAAAGGCTCCGGCCTGCCCAAACAATATGCTATACTAGCTCTCAGTTCTCTCGCGTATTTCACGCTGTGTGCTGAGCTTCTTGCGCTGAGAAAGAGGATTCGTTTTAGCCTTGAAGTAACTATATGCTGTATTTTTTTCATAATTTCTGCTTTATTTACATTATTTTTAACTTCAATCATACAGAATGTGTTCAACGAGTACTGCCAACGCCTCCTAAATACTGAATGCCTACTATAATTGCCTCAATAAGGGAGACAGTTGTTCCACTTTGAGTATTACCTTGCTGCAATCCTATGATCCCGTTGTTGTGGTGATAAATTCAAACAATATTCGAATTAAATTTTTGATTGGTTAATTTTTAAATTTAAATTTAGAAATCAACCAATCGTTAATTTCTGTTTCGGAGAACTCCGATAGATGGTAGTGCTTCGTGAACCAAGGGAGAAATTTTACTCTGTGCTAAAAACCAGAAAGCGGTAAGCATTTAGTATTTAGGAGGCGTTGGTACTGCTAACTAGGAAACTACATGAATCGTGAACTATCGAAAAAGGCTTTAGAAAAAGTAGGAATCGGAAGAGCATCTCGAGCTATATTTTTGATGAAAAACTTATTTACCCTCGTCCGCCCGTTCTAGAGATATAAGGATTTAAAGTCTTACGATTTCTTAAAAAACGTGTCAAGTTTTACAACTTGGCAAGAAATTGAACGTGCAATATCACGGTCTGCATGTGACAAGAGATCCATCTACAAATCATGTGAAAGGAGTCTGCCATTACTCACCGAAACTCGCTAAATTTGTCAACTTTTCTTTAAAATTTCGTCAGACTTGAAGACCTTATATTTCGCTAACGGAATCATCCAAAAATATTTACTTCTATGCTCTTCTGCTTCCTCCATATTAAAAAAAAACATTATTGCACTATAGTATGGTTCCCTGGTTAGCAATTATTGAACTTGTTAATCCCGTAATTTTGGTATTATTTTGCTACGGAGTGTTAATACCCTGCTACTACGTTATTCAGATTATGTACAATGATGCTTCATTATCGAGGAATAAAAAAAAGATCTAAAAGAAAATATTTTTCTAAATGCACTCGCGTTAACGAACATTGTGGCAGTAGCAAAGAACAAATAATCTTTCCAACACGAAAAGAAGAAACCCTTTTCACACCCACAATGATCCGACTTTAATACCATGAAACACTCATTAGCAAAATTAATCAACTATTTAAAGTACTTTTCTTTGAATTCGGAAATTCTTGTTAATGATCCATTATGTCTTAATTAGTGGAAATACTTTCATTTGATCTTCAGCAAGTACCTGAGGACTTTCAAATCCTTTGATTTGAAAAAACACCTCTTAAGCATATTTTTCTTGCCAGCTAGTTAACATTAAATTGAACACAATTTCTTCCTTAACAGCATTATTTAGGCAAACCAAAAATTATTTAAGTGCTAGTTATGCCTCTTGTCTTCATATGAAAGGGTGCCCGAACATACTTTTGTCATTTCTCTCAGCACTAATAACTGCATACAGCAGGGGTCTCCTTGAGGGTCCTTAAGGGGCAGATTACAAATTTTTGAAAGCAAGGCGGGCCAACAATATTTCAGTTCATATGACCTTGTTAGTGCTAATTAATCCCCTCCCCATACACCCATGATTTTGTTTTAAATATATTTTTTTAATAAGCGCTCAGTGGTATTGACATTTTCCGAGCTTAGTTTTCTAAGCTGCTATATGTCCTTATATATTTTTGTTGTTAGCTTTCTTGCATTATAATTTTTGTCCTTGTTAAAAATAACAATAAGGGGTCATCCATTTACAATACACTTTCACACACCGAAAGGAAAATGGCAAGAGAGAGAGAAAGTACGTCCATGCCTGGGATTCAAGCCTGGGGCGGCCACCGCATCACGGTCAGACGTCTCTGACCACTAGACAAACGTGGCCGACAGACACACACACACGTCTGCACACACCTACACACACCTACACTCTCGTCTACATACACCTGTACACACAAGCCTACATAAACACGCGCACACACCTAATTGCAATGCGTGATTGCGGTTTTTTTTTTTTTTTTTTTGTGTGTGTGTGCAAAGGTAGGCTTTTTTCATTTCTTAACGCTCCCTCATCAACAATTCTTTATTCCTTCCCTCCTTCATAAAGAACAGTTTTTAACTCAAACACATTACAACCTTCCTGTGATGAAGTCATCTTTACGAAATATAACAATGAAATCCAATTACGACGCCTGTATAATTAATGCCATTAACTTTCCAAAAGCCAATCAAAGTCCTTTTCAGTCAGCCCTCCGACAGCGTTATTAAAGCATTACAATATAAATGGGACCATATTTTCCATGTTCATTAAGATGAATGGGATTCCAAGGTAGTTATATAGATATAGGCCGATTGAATGCAGCTTGCAACAACAGGAATATCGATTAAATATATATTTGAAACTCACAAACAAACACGGTACGGGCTAATGGGCTGGCATACAAACGCGCACATTTCTGCCATGAATGTATGTAGTTACATTATTAGTATATGCATAACCAAATGAAGTTAAGTTGCAACTGAATGGGCCATAACTGTTTTAACACTCTGAAATGGTGAACTCCGAGATAGGGCCTGGTTTACGACACTGTAAAAAATAGATGTTGTTCCTACAGTATATTACAGATAATTTTGCAGTAATAAACTGTAAAATTGCTAATTATACTGTAGTAGACTGTAAAATTGCTTTTTTCACAGTTTATTACTGTGCATTTTACAGTATTAAACTGGAACTTCTTCTGCCACCAAATTAGCTGCATTATACTGTAAAAACAACAGTATAATATACTACGTTTATTACTGTAAACTACTGTAACTACGTTTAATACTGTAAAAACAACAGTATAATGCAGCTAATTTTATGGTAATATTGCTAATTTTACAGTAATAAAGTGCAAGATTGCTAGTTTTACCGTGATAAACTGTAAACTGGCTAGTTTTAGTTTTAAACTGGAACCTTGTTGCCAGTATTATATTGTAAAAACAACAGCCTATTTCTTGCAGTGTATGAATACGAAAAAAAAATTTCGTCTAAAAAGAAAATAAGCTTTGTCTTTCCCTCGTCAATAAATAATTTAGTTAAAAAAATCAACTACAGCAAACTTCCGATTATCCGCGAAGTAGGGTGGCACGGTAACCGCGGATAAGCGAATGCCGCGGATAATCCAAACAATAGGTAAAAAGGATACTAGTGCATACAATAGATTAAAAAAAATCCTTAATAATCACCTTTACGTTTAAATAAAAGCTAACAACGATAAAATGGAATGTAAGAAATATCTTTAAAGGCGAATAATAAAATGTGTACATTTTTCTGGATCATCACACTATATTAAAAAAAGTAAAAGAAAAAATAAATAGTGGAAGATCCGTGGGTACTCCATACCGCAATAATCGGGAGTTTACTATATTTTTACTATAGAGCAAACTATTTTCTGTAATAATGAACATAGATATAAAAACAGCAATTATAGTATGTATGATAAAAGACGCACATTTAGACGGTATACGCCCAAAATGTCGCGGCCGAAATGTCGCGGGCCAAAATGTCGTGGCCAAAATGTCGCCGGGAAAAAATGTCGCGGGCCAAAATGTCGCGGGTCCAAAATGTCGCCGGTCCAAAATGTCGCCGGTCCAAAATGTCGCCGGTCCAAAATGTCGCAGGTCCAAAATGTCGCCGGGCAAAAATGTCGCGGTCCAAAATGTCGCCGGCCCAAAATGTCGCCGGTCCAAAATGTCGCCGGTCCAAAATGTCGCCGGTCCACAAAATGTCGCCAGTCCAAATGTCGTCAGACAAAAATGTAGAAGGTCCGATATTGATACACTTTGTCCGAAAATTAAAACATACGAAAAGGCTTTTTTTCACCAAATTAGCAAAAGATTGTTAATTGCTGTTGATGAACGCGTGCGTTAACAATAGCATGAACTAAAATTTTTGAAAAATACTATAAAAAGTTTACAGTTTCGGCTTGTAACTGTTTCGAGCGTTTTCCAAGAAACAAATAGTTTTTAAATAAGCGTACGTTATTTATTTACAATAGCTTATTTCACCGTGACTCGCTATTTACCAACTTAAAAACGAATAGATTAGCAGCGAAGGACAAGTTTATGTGATATCGAAAAGAAAATTTAAGTGTTAAAAAGAAGAAGTTGAAGAACAATGAAATGAATAAAACAGATATACAATGTTTGAAACTTGGCTTTTGTTAAAATTTCTTACATGATGGAAAGTAAGTCTATATTATTTAATAATAGAGGTGGTTTTATTTTCTTCTACATATAATGTGTAAAAGAAAGTATTGGATCAGTGAAAAATTGTCAATTTTGAAGAATTTACACGTTCTGACGTGTGCTGAATTCAATTTTACTGTTTATTTTTTAAAAGGAAATTTTGTAAGTGTGTATCTGCGTGACCCATTTTTTGGGGGCGACTCTACCTCAAAACTTAATGCATGAATTGGAATGAAATTTGGTACATATATACATGTACCAATATGTGGTTCAGTGTTGATTGGTTTTTGCCACTAGTTCTTCCAAAGGAGTTTTTACATACAATAATGTAATGGAACGTTTTCAGCATAGCGTGATTACTATGTCTGAAGAAGGTTCAGAGTTCAGACGAAATCAAATAAAAAATTGGCCCATAGGAAGCGTTCAGAGGATACGCCATAGCATCGATAAAGCAAATCAACTGAACTTTTTATTTTTCATTGTGTGAGTGATTTATATCAAGAAGTAATGCAAGTATTCAGAAAACATTTTGGTTGTAGAATGGTCTTAAAGGGCGAGATGCTTATTCATTTCTGGCGTTAATCAGCCCAGACATGGCACTGTACCTTCGTTACAATCAGTATTTAAATGTGGAGTTGAATATGATACCATTTTTCCTCTTGACATTTCACCTCCCCTTCCTCCACCCAGTTGTTACAAAGAAAACAATAATTCCATGAACGAGCGTGCCCTGTTCTGTTCTCCAATGCGTCCCTAATATGATTTCAAACGTCCCCAACCTACTCTTAAAGAAAATGTTCTAGAAGAAAACTGTCGGCTGCGTGGTGATTATATGGTATTCCGTTTTCGCAAAAGGGAAAAAAAAGCCTTTACAGCAAATTTATTTAATTTCTATATGTGATTAAAAAAAAAGAAATAATCCTAAACATAGTTTAAAAAAACTAAAAAATACGCTTTTAAAGTAGATCAAATTCAAAAGAAGATTTTCAAAACTGTTGAATTTCCGCAAAGTTTGCTTGCACTTATAATATGCATTTTGTGGACGATCGATGCCGAACTCAGAATTAATAGCAAATGCACTTATTATACATCAACATGCAATATAGTATTAATACTATAGTATTAATAATGGTAGTATTAATATATATGACTTTTACGTTTGTAAAGAACGCGAATTTTATCTTTTATGCATACATACAAACAAACAAACAAACAAACCCACATGTGAAACTAATAGAAGCTTATTAAAGGGAAGAAATTTAGCATCCCTGGGCCCTAAGTACAGCCCCGAAAAAACTATATCATTACTTCGGTACTGAAATAATTTAAGCTTTAGAAGAAATCAATTTAGGTACATTTTTGTTAATAAATTAAGCTAATTTTCTAAACTGCTACGTTTAAAAAAGTTACTAAACAGGTGTGTTTATCATACCGTGATAAGCTTATTAGTAAAAATTGAGCTACATAATTAAGCTGCATTAAATTTGTCAATTAGCCGCTACATTAAATCTCTACTATGCACTTAGCGTCATTTTGGAACGGCTATATTTTGGACTGGTGACATTTTGGACCGGCGGCATTTTGGACCGGCGACATTTCGGACCGGTGACATTTTGGCCCGGCGACATTTTGGCCCGGCGACATTTTTGACCGGCAACATTTTGGCTCGGCGACATTTTTGACCGGCGACATTTTGGCTCGGCGACATTTTGGACCGGCGACATTTTGGGCACGCGACATTTTGGCCCGCGACATTTTGGGCACGCGACATTTTGGACCGGCGACATTTTGGCTCGCGACATTTTGGCCCACGACATTTTGGCTCGGCGACATTTTAGCCGCGACATTTCGGCTGCGACATTTTGACCCCAAACCCATTTAGACCCTTGTGCTTTTAAATAGATTTTTAAAAAATCTTGAAAAAAATGTGTATTTAATGCTAAATAGAAATAATACCAGAATCCTGACTATAAAAGAATTGTTATGAGCATGATGGGTCATGACTGTCATGGAATTACATTTTCTTCATCTGCATCTGAACTTATTCTCAGAAAATTTAAGATCAGTCAGTGAAACACAGGTTGAAAAGTTTCACCAAGACATCAAAGATATGAAGTGAAAATATCAAGAAAGAGGGGATATTTGTGAATAAAAATCTGTTGTTTGCTGTTTAAATGTGTTTTAAACTGCCATGTACATTATTTTCACCTTTTGGTCAATCGTCCATTTTATGTTTGTTACATTTTAATAAAAACAGATTATAGAAGTACGTCGGTAATTTCCTTCCAGAATCTGCACCATAAATTGATGTAAAATGCTTAAACTCTAGAACATTTCGAGCTTTTTATTCACCCAGAGGAGGTTCGTGCAGAGTGGCTGCAGTGATTTTCATCTATTTATTTAGACTAATAAAATAATGATGAAGAAACAATGTTTATCACAAAAAACTCGATTATTTCCTATGTATTTTTATGAACAAAACCCTATTTTGCTATATTAATTGTTTCAGAGAATACTTTTTGTGGAGAGGACATTTTGTGGAGAGGAATTTCATCAAAAATAAAAACCAATTTTAGAAAATATCCTGACGCAAAACAAAAAAATGGAGTCTACATTCGGAATGAAAAACTTAATTTGTATTTCTCAAAAACGCAGTCTAATGTAATCATTGTTGCACCCAAAATTTCGTCATTCTTACGTTTTTATAACCATGTATGCAAACATGAAGGCAATGTATGTTTTAAGATCTACAAATAATTTGTGGGATGATATTCCATGTATGTCGACTTGGTCAAACACGCCATCCGTGCTTATTCTGCATCAAGATTATTTTTTTCGTACAATAATAAATCAATATGAGCATAGACATTGTATGCAGTAAAAAAATGTCTACCACTTTTTCAGGCTAAGACAACTCCTCGACAGTTGGTAAATACACCAGTGAAATTCAACGGACAAAATGACTCCATCCAAAAATAGGAAAAAAATCTTCTAGTTTTCAAAGGGGGTCATTTTCGGAAGGAGGGCTCATTCAGTTTCTGTATGATGATGTATTTTCTCATAGATGGCAGAATGTAGAAATGCTTTGATTTACCTAGTGTGTTATACGTTAAACGTAATTCTTTAGTGAATGAAAAGTAAATGTTCACTTTTCTGTGAGAAAAATTTTCTTCTAAATCACTACAATGCCCAACAAACGGCAAAGTATCTAGTAAATACAGGATATGCAAAGAAAACATTTAGAAGACAGCTAGATGCAAGAAAAACGTTTTGAGCTTCTGGTTGCTAATGTTTGGAAGAAAATTTTCCCCAAACAAAAAAAAATCCTTCTATCAGAACTGTTGAAACATTTGCAATTTTTTTTTTTTTTTTTTTTTTTTTGGCCATTTTACAATTTTCTAACCTTTAGCTCAAATGCTGAGCGACGAGAGAAATGTGGCATAGCTGGGGGGGGGGGGGACTATTTTTTTTTTCATAAGTGTTTTTGGGAAAAATAAAATACCAAACTAAATAAACGAATACTCATACGTATATATTTGATTGTTGAGAAAGAATTTTTTTTCAAGGTGCACTTCTTCCTTTTCTCGCAAAAACTGAAGAAATTCAGACAACTATAGTAATTCATCCTACAAGTATTAACTGAATTTTGTAAAGTTTACCAACCACATTACCGTAAAATGGGGTGAATCGGAACACTTTTCAGCTTTGATTGTACAAAAAGCAGTTAAAAGATTTTTTTTTTAATTTGATTTTCTGGGTAAAAACTTCGGTCTTGCTTTACTTTTGATATTCCAAGCAAAGACAAAACGTTTTGAACAGTTATTATTAAAATATATAGGAAATTATGGGTGTTCCGAATCACCCCGCTGATAGGGGTCAATCGGAACACATGTTAAAATTTTTATTTTTTTCCATTTAACCTGTAATAGGTCTCATAAACATGAGTAATATTGATGGGGGAGAATAAGAACAGATAATTACTGTCATATAAAAGTATAATTTCAAAGCAGTAAACGTTTATAATTTGTCAAAATTCAAAATAATTTTGAACTTATGAAAAATGAAAATTAATTTTAAGAAATGCTTTTGAATTGAAATACAAAGATTTAACATGAATGGAAATCACTCATATAGTCCACAAATATGTACTTGTCCTTAAAACTAGCAATTGTGACTTGGCTTGAGTTTTTTCATAGCATCTTCTGGGATGAACTCTGCCTTTTCCTTTGTTTCTTGAAATCTCTGGGTTTCGGGGATTGTCCTGTAAGATTTTCCTACTTATTCATCACTGTTTGTGTGCTGGACTTTTGCTACATAAAGTCTGTACGACTTTCCCCATGTATTTTCGGTAAAAAGAAGTCTCCTGGAGAAATAATCTTTTAAAACCTGCAACTTTTTGTCATTCTAAGATCTAGTTGCTCACGAGAAAGGATAATGAGTAATAAATCCTTGGCCTTGTCTTGATTAGAGGAATTGGGGTTAGAGTCTTAATTTTTCAAACAGTTTCCTTCAAATAAGTTTGAATTGGAACAACAGAACAAAGTGTTCCGATTCACTCCGCATTTTTTTTCCTATGGCATTTTTCAGAATTCTTCATTTTTATGACACAATTTATAAAAAATGTAAATTCTAATGCGGTATTCTGTTGTTCAGATACATGTATAATTGAAACATACCACTCTTAGGTTTAAAATATAAGAAGGTTTGTTCTTGCATATGAAGTTTTGCAGTCTATGAAAATGTGATGTTTTCTAGCGTTCCACGTGCAGCCCTCCTTATAAGCCAGTAGAGTTGTCAGATTGACAAAAGTAATTTTTTCCTACTCTCTATGAACTTACCTTTCTAAAAAAAAATTAATGGCGAAAAATACCCAATAGTATATTTATGAAGAATTTCTTTGTACGGTCGAGAAGTTTTGTTCCGATTGACCCCGCTGTTCCTATACACCCCATTTTACAGTATTTATTTTTTTTATATTAGCTGTTTCTCTCTTTGCTCTCTTCGACATGCAAATAGGAAGGAATAGTGTCGCCATCTACGTGAAACTATAAAAGTGAAAAGACTTTTTGCAAGTTGAAAATTCACAAAACTTTGACTAACCTTTAATAGGTAATGAAAAGTATTTTCAAGAGAAGTATCTTATTTTTCAGAAACTATTTGTATTAATAGACCACGTCTGGAATCAGAAAATAAAACTAGGTTCTTGAAACGAAAATTGAAACAATACTTTTCACGTTAAATGGAAAGCAATTTTTGCTCAGTTTGAAAATTTGGAAAGAAATCTAGATAAACATCAAATACTTTTGGTTCAGAAAAACTAGGCATGAAAAAAATTCTAAAATGAAGAAATTATTTCTCAAGTAATGTGAACACGTTTTAACATCATTGTACATTAATTAATTAAAAGTTATCACGACTGGAAACAACTTTTAAAACTAATTTTAAAGATCATAAAAATGCGCATCTTTCCATAGAAGCAGAAATTTAAAAGTGAGTATTAGAAAGAAATTTGGATAGGCCTTTACTCCTTGGGTTCAGTGATTCTACAAATAGCTCCTGTGACCTGGAATCGGCATTTTTTATGACTGAGCATTAGATTTCATTTTCAACTCAAAATCATATCTTTTTTTAATTTATTTTAAAAAAAAACTTATGAACATACAGGTTCGTCATTTAGGAGGGTCAGGGGTGGGTCAATTATCCCCCCCCCCTGGCTTTGAGAAATCAATGTATTTGCATATAAGTAGGAGTGGTTTTTGTTGTTTTCCGATGAAATTGCATTGTGTTTGCCAACTTTGCCCTAACGGGAAAAACTGGAAATGACGGGAATGTGAACATAAGAACTTGTGACACAAAATTAAGTGAGCGGCTACGAAAACGTAAAAAAAGTTCAACTAGATTTGATTTACTAGTGAATTAAATATGAGGGATAGAATAAGCTCTACTAACTGACTGTCGTGTTTACGAGATTTTGCATCAGATCTCTTTTTACACGTTCACTCACGTCACGAGCTTTTTCGCGATATTTATTCATTTACTCTGAAAAAGGAGCGCCCGTCAACAACGGTTGAGAGAGAGATTAATCAGCAAACGTGACTGCTCAAAAAAAAAAAATGACAATAAAGTATTGAGCAAAATATATCGGATTCAGAAACGATCAATTCCTGATTGATCACATGCTAATGAGTTAACTGAGAGTGTAGTTAAACATTTCATTTATTTATTTCATTTATCCATTGAGAAAATATGGTAAATTCAGTTATTACGAATTAAACAAAAAATTTTCTCGAAAATAAAATGAAAATTGAAGATTTAAGTCCTATTCTAGTACTGAAAGTATGCAAACGATTTTTTTTCCTGGAGCAACAAAACAAATAAGCAAATAAATAAAATAAGTAAGGGCCTTGCTCCACATCAGCGTAAAACGCAACTGAAACCGAAGGCAGAAACCGAAAATCCGGGTACTTTCCATAGGAACACTATGTTCCATTTTACGTTTCTGCTTTATTTTTCTGCTTTACGTCAATGTGGAGCAGGGCCCTAAACGTTTAAATACCATAACTTCTTATGTAATTCAGTAATTAAATTAAGTTCGATCGAATACCGCACAATTTTGAGATACTCTTGTTCTCTCCCCCTCTCCCTCCCATCGATGAACGTTTTAAGAAAACCATCTTAAAAATGTGGGCCCTTAAGAAAAAGTCAAGTACTGAAAGATGAGCTCAAAACGATGCACTTAGTTTTTGAAAAAAATAACAAGCGGTCATTATGGAAGTCTCTAACGAGCAAAATCAATTTTCAGCATTAGAGACTTCAAGAGCATTGCGCATTGTTGTAAAGGTCAGCGTTAAATTCAGTACGTTTTAAGACAAGGATATAAAAGAAAAACTGTAGGTGAAAAAAAGCGAGGAACTAAACTGTTCAACAAAATAAAGTCAAAGGGAATGAACAAGAGGAATTTTGAAGTAGTTATTGAGCAAGGTGAACCATACGATCGTGTTTTTTAAGCAAAAAACAGGCTCAAGTTCTTGAAATCTGGAATTGATTTAGAAAAAAAAAAAGATCTTTCAACTCCTTGCAACCTAAAATGAAAGAAAGAAAAAAATATTTAAAATTAAAAATTGGTTATGCTCAGCGAGTTAGCCTATTTTGAAAAATGGCTTTATTGATAAATATTGATTTTAATCGTGATTCTCAAGAACAATTTATAAATTTAAAAAATATATTTAATTAGAAAAACATAAATGGAGTAATTTACAGCTTAAAGCTCACATTCTTATTTCATATTTAAACGTTTTTTAAGTTCATTTAAGTAATTAAAAGTTAATAAGAATTTGTTCAAAGTATAGCTTTTTTCTTAAACAACTGTTAAAATTTAACAGTTA
Source organism: Uloborus plumipes (assembly GCA_038373865.1). Taxonomy (NCBI): domain Eukaryota; kingdom Metazoa; phylum Arthropoda; class Arachnida; order Araneae; family Uloboridae; genus Uloborus; species Uloborus plumipes. The sequence continues at coordinate 92,435 of JAXGGA010002789.1, read as the reverse complement.
AAACATTCCTTTTCTTGAGACTTTCAAAATTTCATTCAATTTCTTCCGTGTTTCACATGCTATCGCCTAATCTTCAACTCCAAGTTGTTTTATAGGCAATAGTAATCTGAACACTACCCCCCGTTTTGGACGTAAGCGATCTCGACAATGAATGCCACCGATCAAAGTTTTATCAGTCGATTAGTGATAATAGAGGGTTGTGTCAACTACAACAAGCACACTCGATTCGAAAGAAAGATAAGAAACAATTCCAGAGAGTTAGTTTACTACCGAATGTTGTCACATAAGGTGAATTAAGGTCGACCCGAATTCGGAGTATTTTCCAAGCGTGTCTGCAGAACAAGATTAAAAGTGCGTAATTTAGCGGAAGTGGGATAGGTGACCGGATATTAACTAAATAAACGCGCCGAAAAAAGCACTGGAAAGGAAATAGAATTTGTTTCGTTTGCCGGAGTTTGAAATAAACTTTTGAGACAAGCTAGAAGCTCATGGTTCTTCGGGAAGCTAGTCGTTCTTAGACTTCAGTTTAAACAGGTAGTTTTGTCTTTTTATTGCGTTCTTTGTTAAACATATAAAATATACGTTGAACTAAATCGAAGAAATTGTAATCTTTAAGTACTCTGCAAAAAAGGAAATGTTGCTTTTACAGTATAATACTGGCAGCCGAGGTTTCAATTTAAAACAAAAATGCACAGTAATAAACTGTAAAATTAGCAATTTGACAGGTTATTACTGTAAAGTTAGAAATTTTACGGTGTATTGCCGTAAAATTCGGTAAGCTTGGCGACCAAAAGCTTGGTAGTTTTGTCTTTTTATTGCATTCTTTGTTAAACGTATAAAATACACAGTAATAAACTGTAAAACTAGCAATCTGACAGGTTATTACTGTAAAGTTAGAAATTTTACGGTGTACTGCCGTAAAATTCGGTAAGCTAAGCGACCAAAAGCTTGGTATTTTTGTCTTTTTATTGCATTCTTTGTTAAACATATAAAATATACGTTGAACTAAATAGAAGAAATTGTAATCTTTAAGTACTCTGCAAAAAAGGAACTTTTGCTTTTACAGTATAATACTGGCAGCCGAGGTTTCAATTTAAAACTAAAATGCACAGTAATAAACTGTAAAACTAGCAATTTGACAGGTTATTACTGTAAAGTTTGAAATTTTACGGTGTATTGCCGTAAAATTTCGCAATATTATACTGCAAAAGCAGCAGTACAGTACTGGCAGCCGAGGTTCCAGTTTAAAACTGTAAAATGCACGGTAACAAACTGTAAAATTAGCAATTTTACAGTTTATTACTATAAAATTAACTGTATTATACTGTAAAAACATCATTCATTTTTTTCCAGGGTAATTAATCTTTAAGACAGATGGAAAGTCTTTCAATTTTTGAAAAACAGAACTATCATGCTTTTATAAATATGCAATGATATAAAACATTTTGGATGAAGTGAATTTATACATTAATAGAAGTCTATCGGTTTCGAAAATTTTCTCCCATATTTTTAAAGTATAAGTACTGTAAATCGCAAGACTAGCTTTTAGCTAAGTTTTAAGGGGTTACATCGATGCCGAACCACTCGTGTTTCAAAACATCGGTGGTCAAAATGAAAACATCGATGGTATCGATACATCGACATTTTGAAGCATCGATGATTAAAATGTTATATATTTAAAACAAAATGAGCTTTAAAAATACTTTTATGGAGAATTGAACTCTCATTATTTTTTTGTCTATTAATCATTAAGATTTCTCATCGATCAAACTCAAAGCCAAATCAATAATAATATTATTAATAACTAGAAATATCAATAATATTATAGAAGTTTTTAAATTTTCAACTCAAGTACTACTTAATAATAAATAACATTCATGTATTTAAAATGCAAAGCAAGAAAGTATCAGGACAAATTAATAGTAATGATTTATTAAAAACTTTTAATTTCCCCTCTGAATAGTATAAAATAATATTGGAACTAAAAATAGAGAGTAAGTTATTTTTGATTAAAAATGGGTGATATTCTCTTAACTAGATAACAAGAAAAATATATAAGAATAAATCTAGGAGTTCCATGTTGTTCCAGATATTTATTTTCTTTTTTTTCTGACTTAGGGCCCTGCTCCACATCGAAGTAAAGCAGAAAAAATAGGCAGAAGCGTAAAATGGATTCAATGGTATTCCTATGGAAAGTACCCGGATTTTCGGTTTCTGCCTTCAGTTTCGGTCGCGTGATGTGCTCTACATCGACGTAAAGCACAAAAAATAGGCAGAAGCGTCTGCTCCACATCAGCGTAAAACGCGACCGAAACTGAAGGCAGAAACCGAAAATCCGAGTACTTTCCGTAGGAACACTATTTGCTCCATTTTACGCTTCTGCTTTACGTCAATGTGGAGCAGGGCCATTACGTCAATGTGGAGCAGGGCCATTACGTCAATGTGGAGCAGGGCCCTCATCAGCGTAAAACGCGACCGAAACTGAAGGCAGAAACCGAAAATCCGGGTACTTTCCATAGGAACACCATTGAATCCATTTTACGCTTCTGCCTGTTTTTTCTGCTTTACGTCGATGTGGAGCATGGCCCTTATATTTTTACTATTTTAACAAAATTTATCCTAATCGTCTCTATTATGCTTATTCTACGCTTTTTTTTGTGAAAGCAAAATATATGCCTGAAGGCCTTTAACGAACTTCGCAGATACAATTGTTTGTATTTCGTTTTATAGATTTTGTCATAAAGATTTAAATGTAAGTAGATATCTCGTTAAGCGATGCATATATTTCGTACTAAAATTTACTTTGAATTTAAATGAAGAGGGGGGGGATCCACTTGCCTATTTCTATGGGATCACCCATGTAATTTTTTTTAAGAATATTATCGTTAAAAATGTTTAATGCATTGTTTCAGGAAATAATGCTGAACTTGTGTTTATTAATACATTTTCAAGATAAATAAGTTAATAAGTTTGAAATACTTTTGCAAAACTTTGTTGCAAAACTTTTGTGTAAGGCTTCAAAAACGAACTGCAGTAAAAAAAAAGAGAGTCCCACTTATCCCAACCAACCTAGTAGCTTCTATTTTTCTCTCTTTCTTTTTTAAAATTATTGTTTTTAGTTCCTTTTTCTCTTTCATGTACGATCTTAATAAAAATTCAATCGATTTTTTCTCTCATTAATGAAAAAACTATTCCATCTTGAAAATTTTTGTTTTTTTTTTTTTTTAACTTTTAATAAAGAAAATGCCTACGCAACGTTCTTTTACAAAAATATAAGGCAGTTACTCATCATAGACTTTCTTTTGAGTATGTTCTGAATTAATGAATGTTTGGTATTCCTTTATCAATATCAGGCCCGTCATTTAGGGTGGGCAAGGGGGGTCAATTGCCCCCCCCCCTGGCTTTGAGAAATCAATGTATTTACATATAAGTGGGCGTGGTTTTTGATGTTTTCCGGTGAAATTGCATTGCGTTTTCACCCTTTGCACCCCCTCCCCCTTCAAAAACTTGAAATAACGTCCCTGATCAATATCAAGAAAAATTCGACACCAAGCAAAAATTTGGTTATCTCACTTTTTAATGCCACCTTACGTATCATCAATTCTAGTCTGAGTGAAACTATTTCATTGAATTTGCAAATTACATAATATATAATTTGTTGCTTCAGGGACCAGTAACATTAGTAGATATAAAACAACAACGGTTTCAAATCACATAACATAAATTTATTATATTTGATGGAAATGCTGGTGTTATATTGCTCAAACAACTTTTTTTTTTTTTTTGAGGCATACTGTATCGAAGGAGTTCCGTTGCAATTTCATTGCGTAAATATTTTCAAATTTTCTTGAGCGTATAATCAATTCACAAATTTTATAATTAGGTTTACCTGAAATCATAAAAAACACGCCATAATTCTGAAAAAAAAATCATAATTTTAAAACAAGAAATTACTACAGATTAAATTTTTTTCGCTAGAGAAAAAAAAAACCCGGAATTAAAAATGAAAGGAAATATATTGAAAACAAAAAGAACAGAAAAGGTCACTTTGAGCTAAATACTTTTCGAAAATTCATTCAATTTAGAAATCAAATACTACGAATATTTCTGTTGCTCAACAAGCGCTTTTATTAATATTTTTATTCAATTTGCGTTTCAGAATCCTTGCTGGAGATGGATGAATCCTTGAGGAATAAGCAATGAACGGCATCGTGATCTTGTTTTTTTATTTTATCGCTGAAGCAGGTAAGATCACTTCACGGAATATTCTGAAACATCAAAACTTGAAAACATTTCAAAATACTTATACTATTTCAAAGCTGAAAAATTTCCCTGTCAAATAAACCTAAAAAACATGACAAATTATGTACGAGCGTATCTATTGGAGAAAATGATTTTTTTTTCTACTGCGGGAGGGGGATTTTCATTAACTGAATAGATGTCTTTTTTTAATTTTCAGCACAGACTTTCTCGTTCGGGTACAGTTAGTAACATACAAAGGTCAAATACCAAAAAGGCATATTATTCCCGATTCAATGCATAATATTTTTTTAATAAAAACTACCCAAATAAGTCGAATAAACAAACGCTCTTAAACTATACAAAACAGGATGTTCACTGCTAAATTAAAGACATCGAAAATACAAATAAAGTTGAAATTTTACCAAAAACGAACAATAAATTATCTAGTATTAAATGAATAGAAGCATTTATTTAGCATTTTATTAAAATTTAATTAGATAAAAAATCAGCCGAATACTATCCACCTCATACTCGATGGCAGAGCCTTCTCAAAATTAGGGTACCCCTAGGTTGCAATTCACATGTTTTCGCTCTTTTTAGGGGAATTTTACGAATTACTTTTTTCAAAAAAGTTTATTTTTATTTATTTTACCTTTAAAATGTCATTTTCTTCAAACGAAAGGATGAAAGATTTTTCTTTCTTTTTTTTTCAACCGAAACTATTGATAGCATAAAATTGTGGCAATAAAATAAAAAAAGGTTTCTTTATGCGATACGCATAAATTCATTGAGAGAAGCAATTTGCCACTTACATAAAAAACCAAAAAATGGTGTACAAAGCAAACTAAAAGCAGTTTGTCTAAAATGCTTGTGTTTTACTTTAAACTTTAAACTGAAAACTCGAGTGAAACATTCAGACGTTTTGATCGCTTTAGATGTTCTGCTACCTTAAACCTACTACCATTGCTGACTACTTATGATTAAACATTAAGGGACTGGGGTAAATTTTAATTTTCATCAATGTATTTTTTAACTTTTATATAACTAATGTCAAGTAAAAGTCAGTAACTGAGTTATGAAGAGAAGTTGCAGACACTGATTCTTACTTTCTAATAACAGACTCCCGGGTTATTCTGGAGCGTAATTGCCGCGACCTATGGAGCTACCAAAGTGTCCGGCATTCTGGAAACTACGAGATTGATGTAGACGGCGATGGTCCGCTTGCTCCGATATGGGTTGAATGCGACATGGGCGACGGAAGAGATCCCCACCAAGTAAGAAAAAAAAAGAAAAAAACATGAATGGTCTTACCCAAAGCTTCTTCAAATCAAAATGATGTTATAAAAAATATAAAAAATACTTAATTTTTATTAAGTACAGTGAACTTTCACTTATACACCGCCTCATTTATGCGCCTTTTTCACCCATGCGACGATTTTCAGTGGTCCCGGTACATTCCATGGTAAAATAATGATAATTTCATTCGTTTATGCGTCGCTCTAAAGATAAATATTTCACTTACGCGCCGAATTTTTAAAAAAATGTAAACAATTTAATTTATTTTCTTAAAAAATGAGCATGTTTCTTCACTTTCCTCTTTAACCTTTCGCTTTTATTGCTCACGGAAGGCATTTTTTTTACATGAACTAGAGTTCGGAGAGGGACAATTATTTATTATGGATTGTTTTTTAAAAGGACTAGTTTGTGATTAGGTATGCTACAATTTTTGTTTTCTCCTTATCATTGCAGTTAGGTTCCAGTAGTTGCCAAACCGTAGAAATAAGACCATTTTCTATAGAAACATTCATATTCATGCTCTCATTAAAACTTATGTTGCGTTTAGACTTTCAAACAGTCTTGTTCACTTATGCGTCTCTTTCACTTATGCGCCTTTTTTGTTGGTCCCTGTGGCCGGCGCATAAGTGAGAGTTCACTGTTTACTGAAGGTTTTTTTTCCTTAAAGGTTTTGACAGTAGTTCATCATGATACCGAAAACCCGGTAGATGTGAGAGGTTACGAAGCTGCTGGTGCTTACGTGAAGAACATCTCTTACAAGAATGCCACAGAGGCGCACCTGATGGCACTGATTGATCTGTCTTTCTCTTGCCAGCAATACATAAAATGGGCTTGCAAAGGATCTATGTTCGGGTTTTGGTATCCTCCTGATCTTGATAGTTGGTAAGTCTTGGAATTGGAATTTAAACTATGCAAATTATCATTAATTTCCTTTTTAACCTCTTCAGATTTGACTATTTTCATTCAAGTCGCATCTGCAGGAAAATTTTATAATTTACTAATTTTTAAAAGAAAAGCAATTTGGTCAGCAAACGGAGTCTAAACTCTTTTGCGTGCCGATGTTTTAGTGTAATATGCATGATTTATGCACTAACTTACTTTAGAGTTTCAGTAAAAAAAAATCTTTCATTTTGCTGTTAGTGAAGAATGAGCTGTAGCAAATGAAAGGAATGGATTGACTTCCTTTGGAATGCAAAAGTTATATCATTTCCTCATTTATTTTCTTATTGTTTGCCTTCAGATACAGAAAAACCAATTTGCTCAGTCAGTAACGAATGCATACCGAATTTTTGAAGAATTCATAACTATTCTTAGAAATTGGAATTGGAATTTAAATTATGCAAATTATCATTAATTTCATTTTTAGCCCTCTTCAGATTTAACTATTTTCATTTAAGTCGCATCTAAAGGAAATTTTTATCAATTACTAATTTTTAAAAGAAAATCAATTTGGTCAGCAAACAAAGTCTAAACTATTTTGCGTGCCGACGTTTTAATATAATTATGCATGGTTTATGCACGAACTTACTTCAGAGTTTCAGGAAAAAAAAATTCTTTCATTTTGCTGTTAGTGAATCAGAAGAAAGAGCTGTAGCAAATGAAAGGAATGGATTGACTTCCTTAGAAATGCAAAAGTTATATCATTTCCTCATTTATTTTCTTATTGTCTGACTTCAGAAAAACCAATTTGCTCAGTCAGTAACGAATGCGTACTGGCTTTTTAAAGAATTCATAATTATTCTTAGAAATCAAGATTTCCATGCAAAATTCTTTGATCTTGAATGCAGAAGATAAGAAATAAATCAGGTGCTGATATATTTATATATTTATGTTCGTTTTTTAATAATTCGTGATTTGTAAAAAGCTACGTCTGCTTTTAAACTGAGTAATGAAGACTTTTGCGCACGTTTCAGTGGTTTAAAGCACTAGGGCAAATACTTTCAGTTATAAGTATGTTTCATATGTTAAAGAAAAATACTTACTTTAAGTAAACACTAAATCCTCCTTTCTAAATACATATAGTTATCATTACTTTAATAAAATGACGATTTCTTTCGATGTCTGAGTTGAAAATTAAAAACAATAGTGTGGGACTTTTACGAATACTGAAATACAGGATAATGATTGAAAACTCTTGTGTTTCTTTCCATCAGGTGGGTTGGAAGGAACTGGAAACCTCAATATTACTGGGGCGGAGCGGAAACAGATAGCAGTAGCTGTGGCTGTCACCCTTACTGCCACCCGACTGAAAAGAATCGGAACAGCACCTGCAACTGCGATGCGAACAAGAAACTCATCTGGCTGGAAGATTCTGGATTGCTGTTGGATTCAAGCCGCCTTCCCGTGCTGCAGCTGCGGTTTGGTGACACTGGAGAATCCAACGAAGCTGGACAACACACGTTAGGACCTTTAATTTGCAGAGCCGGTGGGCACCGAGGTAAAGACTGTCTAGCTCGAGTTTTTATTCATATTGAACTTTAAAATGACTGTTACAAATTGAAAACTTTGATTACATTTTACAACTGAAACAGAAAAAGTGCAAAAATGCATAAATATTTTTCTACATCATTTTCGTAGTTTCATGCATTTGGGGCTGATGTATCACTACAGTTGAGACAAACCTAACGTGACAGAAGGGTGAATGCTACCAAGAGTCTAATCGGCTCTCTTGTATAAGCTGCCAAGGCAAGGTTTATCCAGGCTATAGACAAATTCATATTTTAAATATACGGATGAAAGTGTGTACTCTTGTCTAAAAATTCGCCATTATTTAAGAGTATATATCTTTATCTGTCAAGATTGTAGTGATTTTTATCAGTTGATAGCTTTTCCTAAGCACTAAATACTGACATTTTTTAAGAGAAACTGTATAAACTTCGCATTTTATGCTTATGCAACGAAACAATAAAACTGCTATGCGCTTAATGATGTATAAAAATTTGAGGAATAGGCAATTTTAAGACGTAAGTTAAGTTCTCCTGAGGTCTTAAATAAATGAGCAAAGATTGACTGCAGAAATTAATATGAAGTTGTTTTTTAATTGTTCCTGTGACAAAAACTGCATAATTATGATGCCATGCTATTTTCTCCACACAGAAATCGTCAAGAAAGATTTAAAAGCTCCCATTCAAATTACAACACCCGGTTACAACGACGGAAAGTATCCTCCCCCGTTCTACCGCTATACTTGGTCAGTCAAAATACCTGCCGGCGAAACGATGGAGCTGGTATTTCCGGAATACGACGTCGTACATTACGGTTCGTACAATGCGGTGCCGGAATGTCGGAGTGTCGTCACAGTACGCGCGGAGGAGGAAAACGCCAGAGAAACTGTGGTAATCATGAGACAGAAGAGTCCGCCCTATTACGCCTCAGAAGGATCCCAAACCACTGTAAATATAACTCTGACAACTTGTAATCAAGATGCTAATGTGCCTTTAGGAAAAGGATTCAAAGCCTATATTAGAAGAACGGGTAAGCATGTTTCAGGGAACGTTTATACTGTAAAAGGGAGACATAAGTTTTGTAATATTGTTTGTTTCAAATGGAGCCGCGTTTTAGTTTCTTGCCATTTGTAGACCTAGTGCATTCCCCAGAAGTGGCATCCACTCTTTCATGTGGCACCACCATCGGCGGCATACCATTGCCACAAGTATTTTGACGCCCAGTTTCCCCACTAGATGGAGGCACCTGGGCTCTATTCGATGCGAAACTGCACTAGAAATTTAATTTTGCCAAGAGATACTATAAGCCAAACAAGTACTCGAGGGATCTTTTACATGCCGCATAATCATACGACATGAGCGCTGTCGATTTTCTGCATCATGAAAATCCACCGACTGGAGCCGAGTTCAAACCCGCGCTTTTGGGAGTAAGAGGTTAGCGTCTTAACCACTATATCACTCTATCGATCTGGTTTTGTAATATTCGGCATAGTTTTGTAATATTCGGCATAGTTTTGTAATATTCGGCATAGAAGTAATCCACAAAGGATGTAGCGCTTTGAGGAAAAGGGGGCTTCATGAAATTACTGCAGTTTGTGACAAGACAGAGGAAGGTCACAAGAAATGTGACATCACATTTCTTTATGACAATATGCCCAATGAAAAAAAGTCATATTTCACTAGGGAAGGGAATGGTCAAGATGAAATCTGACTGATGAACTGTTTTTTCTTTTAATTTAAATTGCAAAATGTTAGATACGGAGTCCCCTGGGGTCACATTGGTTATTATACTATTAATTTTAACTATTATGATGGTTATTATCGTTATCATACCAAACAATTTTAAAATTATCGTCGTAGTGTCGAAAAATTGACTTAAGGCGGTGGAAAATAATGAATTGTTCTTCAAATGCTAGGTTTCTGAAGATAACAATGCATTACTGAAAAATAAGTAATTGACTGCAAATTTATTGCAAAACTTATGACTCATATTAGTGGTATCAAACTGAGCGTTACATAAAGTGTGTACTATGAAAAGAACAACACTATGATATCTACAATAGATGAACTCTGGTGAAGATCCTGTCATGTATAAAACTATACTAAGTTCTTTCGTTAACTATAATTAAATTCCAAGGGCCCTGCTCCACATTGACGTAAAGCAGAAAAATAAAGCAGAAACGTAAAATGGATTACATAGTGTTCCTATGGAAAGTACCCGGATTTTCGGTTTCTGCCTTCGGTTTCGGTCACGTTTTCCGCTGATGTGGAGCAGGGCCCTAACGATCACTTTTCCTGTCAGTTTTATCGAGCGCATCGACACATTTCTAAGTACAAAATTCGTTTTATTTAAATCGTGTTTTCTAACAAAACAAGAAGCAAGTGAGAAATTTAATATTTTGCCATTAAATTGATGAACTCAATTGAGAAAAATCACGTGGGGTAAAATTTTCTGTATAGTTCAATGCAATTTTGGCTCTCAAGTTTTTTTTTTTTAAACTCTTATTCAGTTTTGATACGATTTGAATTTCCGCTTTAGTAGATGTATGCCTGGGATGTTTTCCACAGTTGGTACTCTGATTAGGTTGTTCATTGCATTTGCAAGTTCTTCATTGATACTTCTCATGCGTTTTATAGCAAATACTGTGTTCAGTATGAACATCTCTGTACTGAGGTTCTTCATATATGACCTTGTGTTTGCATCATTAGAAACTGTGACCTTTTTCTCAGCATATCAATAACATCATACTGATTTGGAAGAAAAAAGTCTGACAGTCAGAAAATTGGAAAAAAATAAACAAGTGAAACAAAGGATGTAATTTATTCTTTGAATTAAACCATCTTAATAACTTATAGTTATTAATCTTACAGATTAAATGTAACGAAATAATCAAGTTTATGTTCTGTCAGAGTGATATTAAAATAACTCAACGTTTACCATGATCGTTACTTCCACGATTGTATTTTCTATAAGAAACAAAATAGAGGAAACAAATGGCATTTTTCACATTGAAATACAAGAGATGGATGTAATTATTCAAACTTCCACTTAATGATTTTAAGGCAAGCGTTTTAAGAAAACAATTATGTACAAAAAAGTGTAGGTAGCTTTAATTCACTAATTGCTTACGTTGCGAGAATTAGCTAACTATTTAAATTAAAAAGTCACATTTTCTAACGTTACGTTTAACAAATAAGACTATTTAAATCATGTATGCTTGACTCTTAAATAAATTATTGCTGTCACAAATCGTTCCTCTTTGAAGTATATAAATACCTTTGTGCAATAAATGTAAAGCATAAATACAGCGTTAAAAAAGCACAAATACGCAGGGATACTGCAGACGCTTGTTTCGGCGTTACAAAGAGCGCCTTTTTCAATGCAAAAAAAAAATGCGAGATTATGAATGCACAGACATCCGACAAAGTTTTAATGGCTTTAGTCGGATGTCTGTGCATTCATAAGCTCACGATTTCTTTTCATTGAAAATAGCGTTCCTTGTAACGCCGAAACACGTGTCTGCAGTATCCCTGCGTATTTGTGGTCTTTTAACGTCGTATTTATACTTTACGTTCCTCTTGGTTTCGCTGAATTATAGACTAGTTCCGCATAATTAATTTTAGCGAAAAATATTTTTAAAAATAATCTTAAAAGATGTCTTCCTGTGTTTATCATTACTTATTTTCAGAATGCGCCGGATGCAATCCTGGATTAGGGCAAAATAAAGGAACGACATATTGCAGTGGTGTGTGCGGAATAATAGCTTCTGAAGAGTGAGTATTTTAAAATGTTATGTCATTTTTTTAAGCATTACTTTTTGAAACATTACAAAATTCACTTTATTCAAATCGTGTTTTCTAACAAAATAAGAAGCAAGTGAGAAATTTAATATTTAGCCATTAAGTTGATGAACTCAATTGAGAAAAATCACGTGGTAAAATTTTCTGTATAGTTCAATGCAATTTTGGCTCTCAAGTTTTTTTTTAAACATCACTGTCCAAATATGCTTAACTACATTTAATAACTAATCTATTTTCTCATAGAAGTTTACTAAAGAAGTTATCTTAGCTTTGAAATGTTCTTTATAATAAAAATGTTTGGGTTAGATTCAGATTGAAATGTTTAGAGACGACACAAAAATTTTGCAACGTGCGTCCTTGTTTCTTACGCAAAAATAAAAATATTTGCTCACTGTTATCTGTCATTTGCCTTAAAAGCAAATTTTAATAACAAGGGTAGACTAGGACAAAATGTTGTAGGAAAGACCGAGGTAAATTGTTATATGGGTTTAGCTGTTAGATTAGAAAATAAAATGCAAGCCTTAGGACCCTGCTCCACATCAGCTTAAAACGCGACCGAAACCGAAGGCAGAAACCGAAAATCCGGGTATTTTCCATAAGAACACTATGTAATCCATTTTACGTTTCTGCTTTATTTTTATGCTTTACGTCAATGTGGAGCAGGGCTCTTATTGTTATTGGTTAAAATAATTTACGTACCAATTTACCCCACTTGAAGTAAAACATACCCCAAGGGGAGATGAAACGGAACGTTTAAGTATTAAGGTCTTATAAACTACGTGAATGCGTATATATCTTTTCAAAGAAAGAAATGACCACTCTCATTTCGTTCTTTGAAAAACGTATTACAGAACTAAACGAGTTTAATATTTAAAGTATTTTCATAAAAACACTTACCGTAATTTCTTCTAGAAAAATTATGAAAGATTTTTGTAATAACTACTCTCTCTCTCTCCCCTGGTCGGTATACAGAAAGAAATTGTCTCAGAAAATCCAAATTTTTTAAACAGGAAGCGGTACATATTAATAAAAATGGTTAATTTCTACCAGAATTGTTAAAGATGCATTGAAAACAGTTTTATCTAACTTCAAATCTACAGCTTGCACTTTTTTGCTGAAAAATTCATAATGTAATATTAAAATTTCACCCTCATAATCTTCTTAGTTTTAGCGTATTACTAGTGTTTCTACCGTAAAACATTGTCTTAGCACGAGGAAACTTATGTTTTAACCCGAGAAAGTTTTCAATAAATGCAAAAATATTTTACCTAATTTACTATTAAATGCTTTTTTTAAAATATTTCGCCCTTCATTCAGTGAAATATTTCGAGAATTGATATTACTTCAGCATAAGTGTTCAAATGAATGCAATCAAAATGATTTTATATTGTAATTAACATCGTACACCAGTGTAGTTTTTTTTATTGTGGCTAAAAATTAATTAAAAATAACTTATTTACACAGGTCCTCTTTCTTACAGGTACCCGTTCCCACCTAACTATTATTTCTCATCCGAAGCTTATAGCGATTACAACCACACTTGGGTACTTCGTGTACTGCAGCATTACGTAGTAGAACTGGAATTCAGTGATTTCGACATTCCAGCTGTTCCAGGCTCACGCAATTGCACCCCAGAAAGTGGGATTCTTTGGATCTATAACGGAGAAGGGGCAAAGAAACAGAACCTGATTGGAGGATTTTGCAATTTAAACAGAGAAGGAACAGTTTATTCAACGTCAAACGTGATGACTTTAGTTTTTGCTACAAGGTGGAGGAAAGTTGGAAATGGAAGGGGATTTTATGCAGTTTACAGAGGAGTGAACCAACCACCTCAAAACCAATTTCGTAAGACTTTTTTTCTCTAATTTCATGTCAGTCCACTGTATACTTTTTTGTTTAATGTACAATGTGAAGGAAATGTTTCTTTAGAAAGCTGAATCCAACAATTATTTAGCATTTTAAGTATCATTTTAAGTACAAGGGTTTATTAAACACATTTAAAACATCATCCTTTTTCAGAAAGTAATTTTAGGAACCCTTTTAATCTTTAAGGGTATCTTAATCCTAATCTTAATTAGGTTATTATATTCATAAAAAATAAAATATTTTAACCTTCAGAGAAACGAATGATAATCACAGCATATTCCTTCTCTTCAGTAAGTCTATTTATACAAGATCATAGAAAAACGTATATTTTTAGCTCTACATGGCCTGTTGCAAATCAATTTTAATCCTTGAATTACTTAATAGTCATTTTGCAACAAGAAATGCCTCGTTCATTATCTTCAAACTTATTTTTGCTGAAGTTTTAGCATTTTATTTTAAATAAAACAAAGTTTCCAAAACTTTAATATCTGTTTATTCATTCTCATTCTTTCGAAAACTTGAAAATATGCTAAAATCAATCAAGCATAACAGCACTTACAGTGGAGAGTTTTTACCTTTAAAGCGGAAACAATAGTCTAAAAATTTTACTACACGAAAAATATCTTAAGTAACTTAGTACGAGTAAAAATCTTTGTCAGAAACACTTTAGAAACTAACAAAGCTCCAACGACTAAGGAGAGCTGTTATTCAAAATATTTCTACAAATTTTAAAAATTTGAACTGGGTACATTATCAAAATTACAATAAATTCACTAGGAGAATCACAGATAAATTAAATTCCAATCCGTGCAATTGAGCATCGTTACGTGCCACTGTCTTTCATCAAACTGGGTTTCAAAGTCTGACGTGGTAATAGCGATCACCGACAGTGGTTCCACGTGAAAAACCAAGTCCAGGAAAACTCCTGCATAAGGTCTGCAAATGACGAGGAGTCAATAAGCAATCCCATTCGAAACGAACAAACAATGGATTCATGTAAAGCATATTTTCTAAAGAAATACAATATCAATATTTTTAGGATTTTTTAAATAATGGTTTCTTGTTAGTTAATGCACTCATTTGTTTTTGTACATTTTTTTCCTGAGAACTATTTTCTGGATAATAATAGCTCTTATAGCAAAATAAATATTTTCTTTAAAAGGAATCATCATCTTTTGCCAATTTCATTTACTTTCCGAATCAAAACCTTTTAATTTAAAAATCAAATAACTTACATATATAGGTTCGTTCTACCAAATAAATAATTTCCCTGGATTTTTAAACTATTTTTAGCCACCTTAGCACATATGACAAATATTGCTGAAGGAAAACCTACCAAGCAAAACACAACGAAGGATGGTCGCAGCGCCGATCTCGGTGTCGACGGAAGCACGGCTACCTGCACGGCCACGAACTTTGAGCAGGATCCTTGGTGGCAAGTGGATCTTCAAAAGCGGTATTTGATTTATGGATTTGAATTGCACAGTGCTAATACTCAGGTGAATATATAGTATTTTTTCTCAACAGCTTTCAGTTCAGTGATTGTTTGTTTCAAGCACATTAACAATTAAATGGCTCTCTAAGAGCAAATTACTAAGGCGTGACAAATTACGAAAATCTAGTGCTAGTTATTAATCACATCAGCCAGCATATGAAACAAAAGAGAAGCAGCTAATTGTGAGTGATGTCAAGTAGTCTATACAACAAGACTGGCCTCTGAAGTCCAAGACACTTTTCCATTCTCCACCTGTTCCGCCCTTTTAGTCGTTATGTTAACGGCACTATGATATTTTTCCCAGCAATGTTTCTTCTGAATAGGTTGCAGAATTAGAACCAGGGAAAGGTCATAGTGATGTCCCCATGAGAACCAGAAGTGGAAAAAGATGGAGATTATGGAGTTGTTTGGTTTTGACACATCAATCCTCGGTACATAGACTATAACTGATACTAGTAACCGTTATTGTTAGTAATTCTTTACTTTAAACATCAATAACTTTGAAATATATATGTTTTTTTAAATCAATAACTTTTTGCAAGTATTGAAACTTATACGACTCTGACTTTAATAGAAGTTTAGCATAAGAATAATGGTCCTGATGAGTGTATTTTCACTAAGTGCAATGAGTTAAGTGCTGTCTCGGTAGTATATTTGCACTTATAGTAGCCTATTCCATCCCTATCCATTACTACTCCACTCTACATTACGTATTAAACTGTACTTGAAGCTTTCCATTCATTAATGTTAAACAAAATATTAGAGCGGATTGCTTCTACGTTATGAAAATTTGGCACAGTAAAAAAATAAAATGTTTTTTTTTTTTCTCTTCAGACTGTTAACAGTAGCAGTTTAGTCTGGCCAGATGGACAGTATGGACTGCCGATGCCAGTATCCGGGTGCCCTACTGGAAAAGATTTTCAATGGCAAACCGGTTACCGGTTTCAGGACATGCACTATGACATTGTGCAAGATGATAAAGTTGAACATTGGTCTCCAGGAATGCTTTTGAAGGGTACGTTGTGACTTTAAAAGTTATAGCGTAATCTTTTTTGCGCAAAACTTGAGACAATATACTTTATATGACACTCTTTGCAGGTGGGCTTCAGAAAGTGTCAGTCGGTGGAGTCATTCAACGAAGAGGTGTCCAACAGCATTTCTGCATGAAAACTGCTTACTCTACTTACTCTGGAACAACTAGATCGTGGCCTGCTGGCGAATATTGCATATTCCAATACGGAGACCAATGCCCCCCGCCTTTCAAGAGCGGATACATAACATGGAGGGACACTTTGAAATCAGCTGCCTCATCAGACAGCAGCGTCAACGACTACACCCCACGTGGCAGATACACGCCCCAAACCACAACCATTTATTTCTGCTGTAGGGATGATGGCAGTGCTGAGAATTTGATCGAACTTCCCAAAGACGCTCCGTTCTATCTGCTTATGTACGGAAAGTCGTGCCAGAAAGTTGAAGGTATGTCAGAAAAGGAGCAGTTCTTTCATTTCAATGAGGCGGTGCCTCCTGGAACGCACTACATGCCTTGGAACAAAGAAGATAGGATTGATGGGATTCCCAAGTACAAAAAGCCACATCCGAGACTGGATAAAAGTCGTTTTGAAAAAGGGATCGCCCTCTATTATTGTTACTATGATATATGTAAGTTCTATATATTTTTACTGAAAAACTCTAAGGGGGTTTCCTCTATTTTTATTACCGTAATAATGCATTTAAATTCAGCATATTCAGTGTAAAGATCCTCTTGAACAAAAAAAAACACATTTAATATCGTTACTACGATATGTATGAGCTTTAAAACTAAATTGTTAGTGCAATGCAAAATATGGGGTCATCTAAATACTTGCTTTCATTCATAGAAATTTTGAATGCATTCCTAATATAATTCGCAGAAAATATTTCCAGTTATATGATTTAAGTAGCGTCCAGGCAGTCTTAGTTGTGTAAGCATATTTTTCAATAGTATGTTTCTATACATTAAGCCCCATCCTGAATCTAAAAGCTTTGTCTCTACTAGTAGAAAGTTTGCCAAACTTGTACATTTTGACGTAACACAGGGGAAATGTAATAATTGAAAACGCTTCCTTTTTCTTCATAGAAGACAATTTTTTACAATGATGACAAATATGTAGTTTAAAAGTATTTTCCCAGAATAACCAGAAAACGTAAAAGGCCTAAGTTTCATACTTAACAATTAACGCAGATTTATTCATCTTATTTGCTTTCAACTACTGTTTACTTGTTCATTTCGTTATGATTTTTACTAGTTTGATACGTTTTAACATAAACAGTTTTTTTAATTATCCAAACCATGCTTAAAATCATAATTGTAGAATACAAAGCTTCTAAAGTTTTGCAATTAAACAAAATGTATCAGCATGATTATTGTAAATTTCCCTACTACTCTTTATGTTTTCTGCTTATTTCATGCAGTATTCTAAATCCTGATAAATTTTTATGTTATTCTTTTATTTCTTAGCTCAAAGTCTGCGAGGATTCAGAGTGACAATAGATGAAACTGGACTAGTGGACACATATAGCAAATATTACGATGATTTGTCTTACGGTATACCCCACACTGAAGTTGGGAAATTCTTAAATGCATACACGTGTGCTGTATACCCAGTCATGAATCCAGAGTTTTCTACTCTTAGAGTCAACTGCTCGCAGCCCATTTATGGACAGTATGTAACTCTCCAGATATATAATAGATACGACAGTTTGCAATTCTGCGAAATTAAAATCTTTGGAACAGGTAAGATTTTTTTTCTTTACTCATTTATTTATTAAATTTATTGCAATTTTACCTTCTGTTCTTTGTAATTCTCACCTTTTTTAACCTCAGAATGTTTTAATTGCTATTAATTAGCGTGTAGCTTCCTTGCTAGTTCTAAATTTGTAAAACACATAAATACGATTAAGATAATGTTTGTCCAACTTTGACAGCACATAATAGTCACACTTTTACTTCTCAACTAAATTTTATGCTTTTTTATAAAATGATGAAATGTTTCAGGCTGAACATAAAATGTGTTCTTATATTTGCTCAAAATTAAGACTTGGGACTTAGATTAATTTTATATTTCAATTTATTGATGACCAGCTCTGCTTTCATATCCATCCTATTTTCTGTGCTCTAAGTGAACTGCTCACACCCTATTTTTGGATAATATGCAATTTATATGAAGAAGACGCAAAGCTAGTAGTTAGTAAGTTTAGGATATAATTATAGCCTTCCATTTACATTCACAAGTGTTTTGGCAGGGGGGGGGGAACTCTTGTGAAAATAATACAATTTTATGTATTTCAACTTTATTTTATTTTATTTTTCTATATATTTATTTTATTTTATTTAAATTTCTCTTTAGTTTAAGGCCTTTCCCAAAGTGGAATGCACGCCTTAACAAGGGAAATTTCGATTCTTTAAACGGGGCTTTCAAAAGATGAGTTACTTATTGTTTCGGTTTTTAGGGATTTCGTTTTTTACATTAATAAATTTTGTTCTTCCCTCTTTATGCTTGCATGACATCTGAACCGATTTCAAAACCAAATCAAGTACCTTAGGGTTATGCCACGTTAAAATGCACATTACATATTGTGAGCAATATGTAGATATCTTCTAACGTCTTCGTTATAACATCTCCAAATATAAGCCTCACCGCGCTGGCTCTGGACAGAACTGAAGTGGCTCCTGGACAGAAGAAGGTACCCAAGTAGCATCAACTCATCGGATTTTGCTCGGCCGATCATCGAACTCCTCGTAAACTGATCCCGTAACGCACGATGACATCCTTCCGATCAGTATCCGAGGACGGTTTTCGATGAGCTACTTTTCATCGGAAAGCGATATCTTTCTGATCAACTTTTCTTCTAAATTCATCGGCACGGGACTGCACTGTTCGTAAATTGCTCCAAATCTCATCGTATTTCGAGCAAAACTCATCGGATTTTGCTGCTCTGATTCTCTTTGGTCGATGAGACATATTGGAGCAATTCCCGATGAGAACTCATCGAATCCGATCATCGGCCGATGAGAATTTCATCAGGTTTCGATGAATGGCCGATCATCGGCAGATGAGATTATGTTGCTAGGGTAGGTGACTACTACTTTAAGGAAATAAAATTGAATTGTTTCTCGTTCTTTCCTATGATTTATAGCAAAAACAATGTTTTGGTAATTATAAGATTCAATTATTTCGCCTATTAATGTGGGTCATACAATACTTACTAAACTTTTATCATAAGCTGAATTTTTTTTTTTTTTTTTTTTTTGTCAGAATCTTGCGGCCAGCCCCTTGGAATGGCATCGGAAGAGATCTTCGACATGCAGATAAATGCATCAACGAGTGATGACTGGGACAATTATTACCACACGAATGGCAGACTCAATGCTAATCATGGATGGTGCGCGCGTTTTAATGATTCTTCGAAAAATCTTACGGTAAAATTCGTGAATCATTTTTTTTATGAATGTGATACCAATGCAAAAAGATTTTTTCATTTATCCATTGTTCAAAAATAAATAAAAAGTGACCTTGATAAATTAAGAAAATTGTGAAAAAAGATCAATCAATGTTTTGTAAAATAACGGTAAAGAAAATGAGAGATTTTTTGAGGTGTTACGCATACTTCGGAAAACAAAGTATAAGTTATTGCAAACCTTGAATCTTTATGTTTATGGTGCAATTAAGTTTAAAAATTATTTAGTTGTGCATAATATGGTAGTTGAAAAAGCTTCTTTAAAATAACATACATTATGTCTGGTTTTTCGGTTAAGTAAATTGAGTAATGTAGTAAATGTAGCTAATGATAAACGGTTTGTTTATTTTTTATTTTATCATTTGCTTAAATATTTATTCGTTTATTTTGGAAGTCAAACATTTTTAAAACTTAATTTTACCAAACTTGATATTTCATCTAGGGTGAGTTCTGGTAAGTGCGTACCCTTTTTTGCAAAGTTCATGTTCTCAGGGATGCTGCTCTGTTGAAAAATCTTGTACACTCACAATTTTTTTTTAGTTTTCTTTCCAGATCCTTTACTAAGATTTTCAAGCACGTAATATGTCAAATAAACCATAAGCATAGATTTTGTGACCTGGTTTATGACACCTATTCTAAGGTACGCAATTTCCCTACCTAGCGGGGTAAGTGCGTCCACCTTAAATTATGTGAATATGAGCAGTAAAAAACTTCTGGCACATATTAAATATGTTAGGTAGTTGCCTTGTGATAATTCCTAATACTAGAGATCAGCACTTGCTTGCATGGATGAAACGCAATCAGTGATATTCCACGTGTCTTGCGAACAACTGTGATTTGAAGATTGAGAGAGTTGTGTCTGTGATTCTTCCTCTGTCCTTTTAATAAGACCAAGTGAGCAAATGTAAGTTGTTTTTATTTAGTAATAATCACTCATAGTCTACATAGTTTATTTTGGTTAAATACATTAATCAGTCTGTGTTTAAGCCAGGGTTCGCACTTACCCCTTCTTAAATGTAAGATGATACATGTGCGTCCAATAGCTTTGTTGTAAGTGCGTACCTCTGTGATTTTCTTTAATTCTATTTGTATGGTAGATCGTTAGGTGACCTGAGTGAACAAATCGTGATTTTTCTTTTTTTTTTTTTTTTTGAATAAATACGATTTTAAAATATTTTTCTTATTAGAATATGCAGCAGTAAGAAAAAACAGAAAATAAAGAGCAAAAAAAAGAGAATAATTGATCATGATGTGATACTTGTACTTTTTTCTTCTTGTACATTTAAATAGTTTTTCACAAGGTGTTCTTTAACTTTCTTAAATATAATTTATTCATTACTCCACCTTCGTTTTTTGAACCAGTTGTTTCCTTATTTAGTGTTTCACTTAATTTCATTGCTTCATTTGTTCTTCTGGTTTAAATTAAGTATAGCTCATGATCGCTATTTTCAACGAAAAATGTACTAACTGATATCTAAAAGCCAATGTATTTCAGAGGTAATGAATAAAATTGAAATCTTATGCCGCATTCAATGTTAATATAAATACTTGATGGAAATGACGTCGGATTTATAATCGGTTTATAAAAGAGTTATAAGCAAAATTAAAGGTGAATTACGAGAGTCGGATTTTCCACTTAATGGTACACACTTGCCCCATCATAATGGTACGCACTTACCACCACCTTACTTTAAAGAAAGGGAAAGTGCGTACCGTCATATAAACAAATTTTAGTTGGAGTATTTGATCAAAATACCCCATGTATGTTATTAGTAGCTATTACTTAAAAGAAACAACTTGCATTTCTTGACATCAATTGCTTGGTATGACTACAAGAGAAACTGGAACAAAACCTTCTCAATCTTTACTTAAGAGTTTTTTTGAAGACATTTAAGTTATCCCTGATTGTGTTTCGTCTATTGAATCCAGGCCTGAATTCTACCTATTGAAATTATCATTAGACAGTTATCTAACATAGTCGATGTGTTGCAGAAGCCATTTCAAGACAGTGTTCATATAATTCCCAGTGGACGCACTTACCCCGTGGACGCACTTACCAGAACTCACCCTATTTTTTTTCCTTAGTATTTTTGTAATATTATGTTACAAATCATTATTGTAATATTGAGGCACATTTAAGCAGTCCATTATTCTTGTTAATACGCGTGATATATTGCAATTAAACTATCACTGATTTTTACTTCAAAATGACTTTTTTGTTGAATATTAAGGGTTAAGCTGTCGTTCTTGATCAATTACTCTCTTATAATAAACGGAGCAATATCCATGTGTTTTAAAACAAGTGACACCTAAGTGTGTCATGTTTAATTAAAGTGTATGCCTTACAGATCGACCTGCAGAACATGACAGTAGTGACAGGAGTTATACTTCAAGGCTTGAATAATGCGCAAAAGAAGACCAACGTAAAGAAATTTTATCTGTTCTTCAGCAATGACTCAAGCAGTTGGATGTGGGAGGAAGAGCCTGTCGGACAGCAAAAAGTAAATGCATTCTCTATTTCTTAAAATTAAAAGGATGTTTCTATAATTATACAAAAAAATATTTGAGGAATAAAGTCTTAAAATAATTGTTTTTATTATTATTTTTTTGCGAATTCTTAACTTTTTCAATTTTTTAGTGCGTTTGATCAAAAGATCTGAATTGTTCTCCAAATTGATGATAGCTTATTTTTTATTACCACAAAAAACTCATTAGCACTTAAATAAATCATTCACCAATATGTTAAAGCATTAGTTTTTAAATGTTAATTGTTTTATTTCATGAGTTGAAAGAACATATACGTCTTTAAGATTTAATTAAGTGTACTTTAATACTTAAGCAATACATTATATTAAATTCAAATTGTTTTAATTTTTAAAAAACGTATTATTTTTCCACAACCATTTGAAAATGTATTCTTAAACAGAAAGTTTTTTATTGACTTTTACATGTGTATATACTGGTATAAATGTCAAACGTACAATGCAAAAATAACTGTACTTTGGGTTTGGGTTCAATACTTCTTGAAAAAAATCTTTTGATTTTTCTACCAATTTTGATCCGTGTCATTCGGTTTTAAGGTAACCAGTTCAAATTCAACCATTTATTCAAAAATTTGCTAATTCTGAACTTAAATTCAAAAACAACTATAACACTTATTGAAACGTTGATTACATCTTAAATTGTGCACACGGGAATCTCTAGCGCAGTTAAATAATACAAGAGTAAACATTTTGAATTTTAAAAATATCTTAATGCCTCTGCATAAAGAAAACACGAAGCAGTTGCTCAAGCATTTATATTTGTGATATAGTTGATTTTATTACTAGCATTCTATTTTGTAGGTAAGGGTCATTCCATAGAAATGTCAACCTCAGCAGAAGAAAAAAGAACACTGATGTGAAAAAGTATCAAAAAATAAATAAATAAATAAATAAATAAAAACCATACAACATAAGAAGTTAAAAAAATTTGAAAAAGTATTGTAATTATCACCGAGATTAGCCATAATAAATAGTTTGTAGTGTCTTTGCTACTTGCTATTCGAGTTAGGTTAGTCACGTTACGTTAGTCACACTCCAGCTTGAGTAAAAGTAACACTTAACACTAAAAAAAAATAGGATTTAATAAATGTGTTTTATGTTTTTAAAAGTAAACTTTACACATTTTTCAAACATATCATTCAATTTTTAACACTTGCTTAACTTAGAGAAATTTTTGCCTCACAACATGAGTATTCATTTTCAGGGTTGCAAAAATGTTGCGTTAGTTACGTTGCTATTTTGGTTGAAAAAAAATCTACTGTCAGTAATTTTGTTTTAAATTCTTAGCAGAAATGATACATAGATACCATGTACATTGTAAATCCACCAGCATAACAAGAAAATACTTTTTATCCTTTAAGTTACAAGTAAAAACAGTTACAAAACCAGCTCTGAATGTTACGTTAGTCACTATGGAATGACTCTCTATGAAGTTTATGTTCGCATGAATTTGCAATATATTCATTATTTATTTGTTAACAGCAATAAGTGATTTTTTAATGCTTCAAATTTTACTTCACATTTCTATGGAACATATTTCTTTCAGGTTTATGTGTGCGACCAATGTGATTCCCCTTCTTACACCAATGATATGCCGATGCGATTTAATTTGTTGAAAGGACTTGCAACAAGAATTGTGCAAATAAAAATCATCGACTACTACGAGCAACCTTGTCTGAGACTGGAGATAGTAGGATGCCGAGATAAAGGTAATTTTTACAAAACTTCATCATGAATGCGACCATCTTGATGCACACTGAGAATCTGCTTAAGTTCTTAAAATTTGAAAAACCCATGCAAAAATATTTTAGTCAACTAGAGTTTCTTTCTTTATTTATTTTTTCTGTATTAAAAAGCAAGCATAGTAAACATTTGCATACATTCTGTCGTAAATGGTGACATGAGCCATTTTGATTTGATCAAGAATTTAAGAGTTTGATTATTCAAGACAAGTAACTATATGCTCATTAGACTATAAGATAGTCTTTCATAAAATGTGAGTTACCAAGCTGTAATAATAATAACTAACATATAACGGATGACTTCCACTTTTTGCAGTGCACTGTGGCAGCATCATGAGTACCCCAACGGGCGTCGTGTCATCTCCAAACCATCCCCGCTACTACGGCCAAGACAAGTCTTGCTGGTGGTCCATCGAGCCTGAGCCAGGCAAACACATCGAGTTGAACTTCGTTCTGTACGACTTGGCTGACAAAGAGGGTGACCTGGAGTGGGGAAGATGCAGGGATGAGCTGACCGTCTATCCCGGGCATGGGAATACGTCCATGATAAAGTCGCCAGATGGGAAGTTCTTCCCCAAGCGCATCATATCCAACGGACTGATGAGGATACATCTGCAAAGTTGCTTCAGGTATTCAAGAAGTAGATTCAGAGGATTTTACGCCACTTATAAATCAGTTGGTAAGTAAACAAGAGTAAAAAAATACTACAGTGGACGCCGCTTTATGTGATCACGACTAATGTCATCAGTCATTTAATATTTCAAAATCGCCAAGTCCCGTCAGGTTTTGTGTAAGTACATTAAAAGACCATCATTTTTTTTGTTATCAAAACTCGTTTAATGTTATCAATATAAGAATATTTCCACAAATCAGCGGTTCCCCCAAACGAAACCTTGTTTCTGTTTTCAAAATATTTTCTGTAATTCAGTCATAAAAACGTGTTCCCTATGTGATGAAGGAATTAACAGAAATATGAAGACATATAGACAGGAAATGTTTTCAAGAGTCCTTGAAAATATTTAGAACTTGAAATCTTAGTGTTAAAGGTCTTAGTGTTAAGTGTCTAATTTTGTTTTAGCCATTGAAACAAAAGATTCAGAAGCCACTATAACTGCATTCATTTCATATCAAGAACACATGAATTAAAACTATCAACAGAAATCACCGTTAAACTTTTATCGTTTATTGTAATCAATCGGTTATTGTTATCAAATCCTTAGCGTCCAAATGTGAGCACATTAAGCGACGTCTACTGTATTTTCATCCAATAGTGTGAATCATGTCTATTCATCCTCAATATCCTATGATATTTATCCATTTTCCAACCGTTGCAGATTGTCCGGGGTGTGGAGTGGGAGATTTCAAATGTTCAGAGCAACACTTGTGTGAAACTTCGTGCGGAAAAATTGTGTCAATCGGGCATCCATTGCCTTACCCGAGCAACCATCGATGCGGATGGCTCATACGGTACGCCAATATCCTTTTTATTCCAAGAGGATCAAGCCTTAAACATGTTCTTAAATCCAATTACTATACTTATACTGAAGCACACACTGAAAAAAAAGATGTTGTTTTTACAGTATAATACAGTAATTTTGCAGTAATAAACTATAAAATTACTCATTTTATAGTAGTAAACTGTAAAATTGCAAGTTTCACAGTTTATTAATGCGCATTTTACAGTTTTAAACCTGAACCTCTTCTGCCAGTATTATACTACTGTTGTTTTTACAGTATAATATAGCTAAATTTATGGTAATAAACTGCAAAATTTGCTAATTTTGTAGTAATAAACTGTAAAATAGCTAGTTTTACATTATATTACTGTGCCGTTACAGTTTTGAACTGGAACCTCTGCTGCCAGTATTATATTGTAAAAACAACAGCTGATTTTTTGCAGTGCACTTTAAAAAATAACGTAATAGGATATTTTTAAACAAAAGCTTGGCATGTAGCTTTTGTCATGTTTTTCGTTACAGTTGTACAATACAGCTGTCTTAACTTCTGAAGACAGCTAACGTTGCAATTAAAATGTTAATCCAGTGAGAAATGGTAAAAATATTTAACACAGCGTTTGAAGCGGATTTATTTTCAAGCATAAGTTTATTTCTTGCATTGAAAATTTTGTAGCACAATTTTATTGTCGTTAGTGCCTTTTAAACCGTTTCAATGACTTTAACAGCTATCATTTTTTGCTTAGTTACAGATTTTTGTTAACTATCTTTGATTGATCTCTTGCATGTACTGAAATGATAATTTATTTTTTGCAGAGCCCAGCCATCTCATTTTATAAACTTGACCTTCCAAGATTTTGACATAATTGGTGGAGAAAACTGTCAGTACGATTACTTAGCGGTGTATGACGGAGACAGAAACAACAAGTCTAATTTGATCGGTCGTTTTTGCAATGCCAAGTTACCTCCTACAGAAATCGTGTCTAGTTGGAACTCCCTTCTGCTGGAATTTTCTTCTGATGCTGAGATTACGGGAAGGGGGTTCGCCCTGAAGTATGCTTCCAAAAGTTTCCAAATGCCAGCAGATATACAAGTCTACGATCTTGATGGTAAGGTTCTTCATGCTCAGTAAATTGAGAAAATTTTAATTACGTTCAAATTGAGAAAAAATTTTCAGGAGACAAAACGATTCTTAGAATTCATCTTGCAATGAGAATACAAAAAGAAAATCTGCAAAAGTTGAAACTGGAAAATAATTGATGTGATAATTCGAGATTTTTTCTTCAGACACTAATACATATACACAAACCTTAAGTACAGAACATTTAACGTTTTTACTAACAAATGCGTAACATTATGCCCAAATCTTTATTTCCCCCTGAAAATTTGCAGATATTATTTTCCCCTCGGCGAAAATCTCCGTTCATGCCAACTTTTTGATTTACTGGAGGAACATATTCAGGCTATCATCTGAGATTTCACCAGAAGTGTTCAGTTAACAAAATTTGGTAATTTAAACTTATTATGTTTTTGGATACATTATTTTTTTCTTAAATATTTAAAAAAAGATTAACAGAAAAAGTGAAATAACTATTGATTTTAATCAATCTAATTAAAGTACTCGAAAGGTTATTAAGAACGTTAGCAACTTTTTACAAGTAGGACCTAATATAATATCAACAATAACTAGTCAGAAACGACACAAAAACCACTAAAAAGGGTCAAAAAATGTGCTACAATAATTTTACTACTAGGTCCTACTATGTCCCTAGATGTACTGAAATATATAAAACGTTCGTCAAGATTAAAAGCAATGGAGTAATACAGCAATTGTTAATATTATACAACAAATACCATTATACTTTACATAACTTTAAACTCTTCTAAACTTAGCTGATAGGAGCGTTTCATTAAAATTTTGTTGTCTTATGATGCAATTCTTGAATATTTTATTTTGCGGATGAAATGCTCAAACATTTCAAGGGATCTACTTCCTACAGATGAGTCTGCATGCAAGCCTCCGTGGAAATATTACAATGGGAATTGCTACAATGCATATCATGAATCAGACGCTATACAATGGTACGAAGCCGAAGCAAGATGCAGAACGTTGGCAGGAGATCAAAACGGCCATCTTGTCAGCATCTTGGACAAGAAGGAGAATGCTGTGGTTCACTATTACCTCACTAATTTTTGGAATGCGAAGCATAAATCTCTTTATATAGGTAAAGTTACTTCAATTCTCACTTATTAAACAAAACTTATCTCTCTCTCTCTCTCCTTCTTTTTCTGATAGTTTTTAAGCACTTATGGGGAAAAATTTATTTCGAAAGGCAGTTAGCATGGTAAAAAAGTAAATAAAAACGTCCATTGTACTTTTGCATCTTTAAATTACTTTTCGAATTCATCAGTTGCAAAATAATAAGTAGCAATAAAAAAAAAATATGAACACTTTCAACAGCGTCAAGAAAAAAAAAAGTTTGAAAAACATTTTCTAAAATATTTCGGAACTACAGGGTTCTACTTTTTAATGCAAAAGCTTCGATTTTATGAATGTAAAGACATCAAGAAAAAACAGATAAATTCTAATTAATTATACTTATAATTATTTATTTTAAGAAAAGGAATTAAAATTTTACTGATTTTTGTATTTACTTTGAAGAAATATGTTGCTTAATTTTCCTAAGAGAAAAAAGTAGTGAAATCTTTGCAATGTTGTCATAAAGTACATCAAAACTGAACGTACTGCATTTCGTACTAAAAAAACTACTCTGATTCTATAGTCAAGAGCATTTTTTAAAGTTAGAATTTGCTATTTTGCTACAAAGCAAGACTATCCAATTTTTAAAAAATATAGCTCCTTTAATTATTCATAAATATTTCTAGTTGTGACCCTTTCAGAGACTATTGCTTTAAACGCACAACTTTATCTTTTTTAACATGATTTGATTTGTCGTTTAGGGCTGCTTTTTACGTCCTTTCATTTTAAGCAAAACAAAGAAAATTCCTTCCGTACTATCATAAAAATTAGGCTATCATAAAAATTAGAAAAAGGAAAGGAAAATTAAATTATTCATTTTTCTTTCACATCGTATATGAGAAAAAGTTTAAAATGTATACTTTTTTCAGGATTAAATGATGAAGCAAAAGAAGGCGTTTATCGATGGAGTGACGGAAACCCTATGATTTATACTGATTGGTAGGTTGCTAAAATTTGCATAAATATAGTTTATTTCTAATCCATCAAATTGCCTCAGTTTTTCTTAAAAATTAGTGATTCATACCAAACAGTTTCACAAGCTGTTGCTTGAAGAAGTAAGCTTTGAATTTGAAATATATCACACCTCTTATGATACATTTGGTCTGGGGTAGTCCTAAAGAGTTTTAGATGTCATACCACTTAATACAAAGCAACACGCGCATGAACAAAATGCAAATTTAAATTAACAAGTTACCATTGTTTTTTGCTAAGCGATCATACAAAAATGCAAATCACCTTAGGCGTACAGAAGTTAAGGGTATGCAAATAGACTAGACTACTAATGTATTCACATTATTACATTATTAGCACTATGAGAATAGATCACTGAAGTAGTGGACACCCTATAAAAGCTTGCCATTTGTGATTTTCAATTTTCTAGGGCACCGGCCGGACGAAGCCTCCGGACCCAACCGGATGGCGGAGCGTATCAGGATTGCACCATGCTACGCGTGGACAGTGGTCACTCGACCGCCCATTGGCATGACATCCCGTGCTCCCTGGGGAAACTGGCCTTCCATAATTGGGACGGCATCGACTGGGGTGTCGATGACCCCAGTAAGGGGGAAAGAGAAGCTTTGGCCTCCATAAGCAGCTATATATGTAAAATGCAGAGTGATAGACCAGCAGGTAAAATGATTTCGAAAGTTATAAAATGAAATTCATATAATATGGCATTGTCCTTGATCTTTCATTAATATGTAAACTTATCCTTAATTTAATTAATAAAACAAAGTTGTATTATGTGTTTGTAACTCCATTAAAATCTGGGGACCGGAGGAGAATTTTATTTTTATTTTTTAATCAACTTTATTTTAATCAACTTTTCCATCAACTCTTAAGTAATCTCTCGCCAAAACAATTCGAAGAAAATCTTCACGGGAAAAAAGAATATATAAATATGGAAACATGCTAAATAAATTAATTTTTGATTTAATTTTTGTTGTAAATCAATTTATTTCTTTTTTAATTCAAAAATACGAAATTTGAGGTTTGATAACGTTACGAACTCGATATAAAATTTTTACAAGCAGACACCTTATAGTTTTTTTTTGGGGGGGGGGGTGTAATCAGCAAAGTTTTAAACTTTAATATATAAGGCTTTTTCCCGCGTCGTGTATGCCCTTTAAGTTTAATTTTCAATAATCCATACAATTTTTTTACCCTATCATAGGCAATCAAGAAGGCCTTCCTTCCATCCCCGCTCAGATAGAAGCGACTGGTACAACACCAACTAACGTGATTGCCGAAAAGTACTACATTTGCAGAAACAAAGAAATTATATCCACTCAGTTTGTATGCAATATTGCAGAGGACTGCAGGGATGGCAGCGATGAAGAAACTTGCCGTAAGTTATTGGTTCATTGTGTAAGAAATATCTCTCAAGCATAACTCATAGCTGAATAAAACTGTTTTTAAAAATTGGACCTACTTGATAGACTTGACTACTTCAATTTCACAAGTTCTCGGCATGCAGCCATGTTTCGTCCGTAGGTGTAGAAATACCCATCAGAGTTTTCACTGCAGACCCTAGCAGCCAAAAATTGTAAAGTGCTATACTAAACTATAGGATTCTACTTCACAGTAAAGAACTACTATCATTGAAGATTCGTGAGACCCAGAACAGGTTTACAATTAAGATAATCTGATGAAGTAGAGAATTTTGCTGACGCAGAATAAAAATCAAAGGCAAGATTGTAAAAGTTGAACAAAGCCAAAAATCCTGCTTCTGACCTTTGAAAATGCATCACTAAATTAATTTTAACTTTTCAGTAATAATCATCTACATTTTGTCATTGATGTCAACTGATTGTGACTAATTTTAATGCAAGTGATTTTCTTTCAGTACTGTTGAATCCGCTATTATCTTTATTTCAGCGCCCAAGGAATGTCCCCAAAGTAGCTTCCGATGTCATAACACAAAGTGTGTTTCCGTCACTGCTTATTGCGACTACAAAGATGACTGTGGAGATTTGTCCGACGAATTTAGATGCAGTAAGTGAAGTAACGTTCGCACTATTCTAAATCAAAATGTTATAGTTCTTATCAAAGCAAGTTTTAACTTTAAACGAAATTTTAAAACTGCTAATAGAATGCTCTGAAGAAGTTATAAAAGTAAAAGAGTTTAATTCTCATTCAGTTTTGTAAAATAAAAATATGTAAATGTGTTTTTCTGCAAGCAGTTACTTTTTTTTTCTTGCATGTGGAAATAAGAAAACGAAAAATGTTGTACATTATATCAACTGAAGCCTAGAGGCTCAGCAGTACACTATTAAAAAGCTTCCAGAAATGTTACTCTAAAAAGTACTGGCATCCTTTTTACCAGTACTTAAAAGCGTGAAACGTTATTTTACTAAAAAAATTTACGGCAAAAAAAAAAACACACTGGAGTGCTGTTGCTGGTTTTGCTATTCGCTGGTCGGTTGCCCCAATGGGGGAGTTTCCTTCAGTCAAAAGTACTACTTTTTGTTACTGAAATTGATAGAATGATATAAAAAAATAACATGGGCCCGGAAAATACTTTAATTTTCCAAACAGTTTATTTTTTATTAATTTTTTATAAATACTTTACCTTGAAAACGGGGCGTGGTTTTTGTGACGTCAGTGGTGCACCTACCAGCTCTCTTTCCAATAATAACACCATTTTGCGCTTGATTTGAGTTGTCCAATCGCAGGAATCAGTAACGTCACGACCTTCGTCATCTCACTAAACCAATTAGATTTCGCGCTTACGTGCACCACTGACGTCATGCGCAGATGTTTTTTTTTTCGGAATAGCATCTGCGCACCAATTAAAATAATTCATAAAAAATGTATAACTGTGTCAAAAAAATAAAAAAAAAGGTCAATTCCTATGCTTTGAAGCATGTTCTTCCAGAAAAAAATACTTTTGAAATTTGGGAAACTCCTCCATTGAGGCTCAACTAGGTAGGCGAAATGGAAAATAATACACTTCCCTCCGATTGGCGCTGCAGTTACTTGCTTTTCCCGGGATATTTTACTATGAATATATGTGTACTATGAACACTTTAATTTACAGTAATATTGACCGTAAAAGTTGCCAATTTTTTTTTAACAGCGTAACAATGTATGCACACATTCTGTATGTTCCGAAAATAAATGTAGAACAATAATGGAAGAGATAATGTTTTTTCTAACTCTCTCTCAACAGAGTATAGGATGCATTCCGTAAAAAATGCAAGCAAGCATCAGTTCTTATTAGCTGAATTGTTATAAGATATTATGTACACGGTTTCTTTTTCACTAATTTTGCAAATAACGAATTGTTCAAGTATTGAAATATTAAGGCAAAATGTTGAAATTTTCTCATAGCAGTTGGTTTCTATTGTTTTAGTTCCTTTACGTTATTTTTTTAGATTTTGAGAAAAAATTTCCCTTTTTGAAAAATTTTAGATCACCGTGAATGCAGAGCAGACGAATTTCAGTGCCGGAACGGTCAGTGTATTCCCCATGCGCAGAGATGTGATCTTTTACCAAATTGTTATGACAAGTCAGATGAGCATGATTGCAAAGGTACGTCCCGTTACATTTATGTCCCGTTTTTTCTCTTTTTCTCGCAAGCTGCATAATTTCATTTAAGTTTCATATTCATACTTTTAAAATGTTTGAACACTTGGCGAAAAATGTTTTGTTGAATGTTTTTACATCCCTATAAGATTTTCCTTTCTTTTTCCTTGTTTTTTTATTAAAATTATTATTTATTATTTCTTCTTATTATTATTATTAATATAATTATTATCATTATTAATATAATTTTTATTATTATTAATAAAATTTTTATTATTAACAGTAATTATTGTTATTCATTATTATTATTTATTATTGTTATATTTATTAAAGAGTCTTTAATTCTTTATTTGTTTTTTGTGCAATTTTAAACTTTAATGGTATTTTTCAATCAAAAAAGTATAGTTCTTTAAAGTATCATATTTGCTCACTAAGTTATTCTTATAATTTTGCGCATTAAGTTCGATTAACTAAATCAAGTTAAGCTATCAAATAAAGGTTTAAAACTGATTTAAATTCATCAAATTTATCTATTGTATTTTTGATTTTGTACTTAATGTCTTCCTTTGATTTTAGGTTTCTGCAATCCGAACAGCACTTTCCAATGTTATGATGGCACCTGCATCCCCAGATACACTCTATGTGACGGCCATAGAGACTGTCCTGGAAAATACCACGAAGATGAACAATATGGCTGCTGTAAGTAAAGTGTGTATGGGCGGGGGGGGGGGATGCGGGGGGTGAAGTTATAGAGGGAGCGTTGATTAATGTATGTTTTTTTCCGTTCAGATATTTGAAAATAATGACTTGTTGTAATGGTAGCTCTCACTTTTGCATGTTTATAATAAAAACTATCTGCTATTTTTTTTTTTTGAAATGAATATCTAATTTTCCTCAACTCTAAAATTCCAGAAAATAGGTTACCAATAAACAGTTTATTAATTTATCTCATGAGTTTATGCATGATATTTAATGTTCGTGACAATGAAAGATGAAAAACTGTAACATATTCACCTTTTCTTTACTTTTTTACTTCCTTTTACGTAGTAAAGAAAGTATTGTGATCACGAAAAAAATTTCACTCCAATTTCGGTCTAAATTTTGAATTTGCTCACCCTCGAATGAATGTCGCGTAGTTTTTTCGACCTATCAGCACGTGCATATGTACCTAACAACATACAAACGGCGGAAAAATCAATTTCGACCACCCCCGAGTGAATTACGACGAGTTTTCTCGTGACGTCTGTGTATACGTATGTGCGTATGTATGTCGCATAATTAAAAAACTATATGCCGTAGGAGCTTCTAGCTTGGTATGTAGGCTCTGAGGGGGGTCTAGTTGTGCACCTCCCCTTGTGATTGCATTCGAATGTTCCCAAGGGGGTCTTTTACCCCTTTTTTTTGGGTAAATCAATGTTAATTTCAACACAGACTCAAGTAATATGAATTGGCGCGACCACTTGGCGACATGTCGCCAAGCTTTTGGTCGCCAAGTGTTTGACTCCAATTTGGCAACATATCGCCAAATTGGTGACAAATTTGGCGAAAAAATTATTTTTTGAATTTGGGTTCAACTTGGCGCTATTGGCGATATTTTGCGAAAAATTCACTGAATGATATTAAAATCAGCAATATTTAGAAAATTAACCATTGTAAAATATTTTTGCATTGTTTCGTGCCAGATCAGGGGAGTACATATTTGATTTGTTACCTTGCTCACTCCAAGCACTTTTGTTAACACTTAAGGCAACTACTAAGAAATTTACACGTAAAAGGAAATAGTGTGGGGTTCATACCAGATTTTTTTCCTACTGAACTAAGTCATCATCAGCAACCGACGCCAATCCTCTGCTGGATATAGGTATTTTCCAGCTGCTTCCAATTATTCCTGCCGGTTGCTTTGGATTTTCATTGGATGCCCATCATTTTTCGTAATTCATCCCTCCATCTTGTTTGCGGGCGCTTTCTGGGTCTTGTACTGTCGCGTGGGTACCAGTCTAATACGGCAACCGTCCATCGATTATTTTGTTTTCTCGCAATATGTCAAGCCCACCGCCATTTCAAGGGCTTACTCTTTTCTATTATATCAGAGAATCTCGTCTTACTTCTGATCCAAGAATTTCTTTTTCTATCTCTTTTCGTAATGCCGAGCATGCTCCATACTTCTTACTGAACTAAGTAATAGCGTTTAAATTTTCATTTTGTTCATTTGCATTTATTTTTTTAATCTCTAGCCCGAAGAGAAGACAGAGATGGTAGAAGTGAAGAAAAGAAATTGTGTTCTAAAAGAGGTTTGTACTGCATTTAATAATGGCTGATATAAACCGTAATTCTTTGTTTGTTCACAGAATTTTTTTTTAACTTGAGTTTTAGGACTTTTTGGTGCGAAAATGTGTTTTAATTTAATTTCTACGTCCATTAGTCTTTAAACATTCTTTATTATTAACTGTTACCCTAACTGCTCTCTGTACTAATCATTTGTCTTAAACTCCCTTTTATCATTATTTATTTCAATTGAAAACAAGCTCAAATTGTTGCTAAGCAGATACAATATATGTATCTTTATACACTGTAAGAAATTAATGTTGTTTTTTAAGTATAATAGAGCTAATTTTCTAGTGAAAACTATAAAAATTGCTAGTTCTACAGTAATATACTATAGCATTGCTACTTTTACAGTAATAAACTGTAAAATTGCTAGTTTTACAGTAATAAACTGTGAAATTGCTAATTCAACAGTTTACCGTGCATTTTGGTTTTAAACAGGAACCTCTACTGCCAGTATTATACCTTATGCTTTTACTTTTTTAATACAGCTTAATTTTATGGCAATAAACTGTAAAATTACTAACTTTACAGTAAGAAATTTTAAATTTGCTAGTTTTACAGTTTATTACTGTACATTTTATAGTTTAAAATTGGAACCTCGGCTGCCAGTATTATACTGTAAAAACAGCAGTTCATTTTTTGCAGTGTAGAGATTGCATTTGCATATCTTGCGAAGAGATGCTCACTAAACCGTTATTTTTGACAGTTTAAGATATCATCTGAGGCAAAGAAGCGCAAAATGACTTGCCAAAGCTGCTACCAAAATGCTTTGCAAACCAAAATGCATTTAAAAATGTTTGCTTATCAGATTTCTGGTTCACTATCCCTTGCCGAAAACTGAGCGATTTGACTAATCCAACTAGCGTGGTCTTTCGTTGATTGACAGCTTATGCAATATAGTTGTCTGCAAAAGGCTGAATGAAAACTTAGTTTTACTGGAAAGTTAACTTAAAACTCATATAGAGAAATTTAATTCTTTAAAAAGACGGTACGAGCTTCATTTCTTAAACAGAATAAAATAGTGGCCCATAACTGACAAAATAAAATTATTTGACCTTATTTGTTAACCATAAAAGAGTTCTAATCTAAGAAAAAAGTAAATAGTAAATTTGGTTACCAAAAGAAATCAGCAAAAAATAAATTTAATTTCCCCACTATGTTCCATAAAAGAGTTCAGTAGCTGGAAAAATATATTATATATGGTAGGGGCAAACTTAAGCTTGCAGCTTCGCTATGCTGTGATTTGATTTTGCATAGCTTTCACAACGCTGCCAAATTAGGTTTGCCCCAACTGTAGTTTTAGCCCATAGCTCATTGTAAAAAGGAAAAAAGTTCTGTACCGTTTTTGAGAAACTGATTTCATTCTTATAGTAAATTTGTTTTCCAGATAGGAAGACATGCTTGGATCTTTACTATTTGGATAACATTCGAACAAGTGGCTACTACACAATCGATTCCGATGGCTCTGATGGCCCTATACCCCCTTTCGAAGTGTACTGCCAGATAGGACCCACCCCAGAAAAGGTCATCACCATCGTCCACCATGACTCCGAGCTCCCAATCTACGTTCGTTCCGATAAGGACGGTCCAGGGAGCTACAGCAGAACTCTTGTCTACATGCTTGGCATGGACAAAATCAAGGCGCTGACGAATGCGTCCAAGATCTGCCGTCAGGAAATCAGCTGGCAGTGTTCTGGAACCGGATTCCACTTCCATTCTGGAAAACCGTGGAGTTGGTGGGTGTCCTGGAATGGAGAGCCCCAGTACATTTGGGGAGGAGCCAAAGAGAACAGGACGTGTGGATGCTACACGAAAGGTGCTTGCAAGAATCCGTCTTATTCATGCAACTGCGATAGCGTTCAGAAGTTTCAGTGGGATGAAGATGAAGGGTATCTGGAAAATAAAATGGCCCTTCCTGTGAAAGAAGTAAGAATAATAATATTTAAGTTTATTTTAATGACATATTTTTAGCTCAAAAATCAGGGTAAACGTTGAGATTGAAAAGATAAAAATAGAGCCCAAAAATAGTTTAAAGTATAGACTCTGTAAATAGCATGTTTCACTTACAGCCCAGTGATTTAAAATATCATTATAATTCTATTTTCTGAGACAAATGTGAAGCATTATTTCAATAAATGCTTAAAATTTTGTAAATTTAATTCCTTATACGGTTATCCGTCATGACTTTGTTAGTGATGGAACTTTAAAAGAAATTTCCAGCGAGCTCTTCCAGCTGCAGTCACTTCTAGCCTAAAAAATGCGTTTATTTTTCAATAATAAAGAAGTACCTTCTCAAGCATCGTGCATCATTTCAAATTAAAACATACACTGCGATGCAAAAGTTTAGACAAAATGCAAATATGTGAATAAAAAGAAAACTATTCAACGAAATGCTTTCAAATTTTTACTGCAGGTACACAATATGGTCCCAAATACGTGTCTGGAGTTCTTAAAACTATAACAAAAGACATTTTTTTACATTGTTGCAAAAGTTTAGACAATAGTCAGATTTTAATGTAATTTTCAAAAGAATATTCAAAACGTTCTATTGAGATTTATCTAGTCCTTATCCAGAAAAAAAAACCATAGTGCGAGAAATCTGACTTCATTTAAGGAAACCTTTTAAAATTCTCCATGCATTATAGCTGCCTTAATTAGAACTTCACGCCCAGAAAAGTGTGTATACCAAACTGTTTGTTCAATTTAGAAAATAAGTTGAGAGCAAATTAGGAAAGATGTGGCAGAAAAAATATGTTCTTTTATGCTGTTTATTCATGTATTTGTGTGCTGTAAGAAAACCGACAGGTATGAAATTGCCTTGATTTGATGTGCTTATGAATCTTAAACGTTACCTTAATGACAAAAGGAAAAAAATGGAACAAAATTTTAACGACATAATTTGGATGTTAATTGATTGCAATTTTATTATTCAGGTGAGATTTGGTTACACGTTCAGAACCGGACAATTTGGTTATCATAGAATCGGACCACTAGAATGTTTAGGAAATGGTAAGTTTTTTTTTTTTTTTTCTCTTCAAACTAAAACTTTTGCCCCCTTTTTTTTTCATTAGACAATGATATTGACTCAAAGAACAAGAAAGGTTTTTTTTTTTTTTAATAGTGGTGCCAAAATCGTTTTTACCCCAAAGTGTGAACAAAATGTTTTACCTGATATTAAACTGAATCGAATATGAAGTCAGGTAAAATTTACATTATATTTTTCAAAATATTCTAAATTAGGCTTGGAAAATCGGAAATGAAAAAAAAAGAAAAATCTAAAAACTGTAATTATCATTTCTATAACATAATGGATAACTCTGAATCATTAAGAAAATGTTATTTCGAAACGCGAAAATAATTTTATTAAGAGTGTATGTGGTTAAAATCTGATGAGGCAGATTAATTGATGGTTTTTTTTTTCAGCTGTAGAGATAAATGAAAGTTGTACGAATACAACTAGCTACATGAAGTGTAACACTGGCCATTACGTACCAAACATATACAGATGTCGCTATGAATTTGATCAATACGGATACCATCTGGGATGTCGAGATGTCACGCATCTGAGAAACTGTGGTAAACAAAAGAACTTACACGTTTTAAATATCAGTTCTATCAATATCAATAGTTTCTTTAAATTCATTTTACTGATTCATAATTTTGAGTTACCATCATCAAAATAAAAAGCAAATTTTGCTCAGTATATTTTTCTCAATGAAACCTTCGTACTTATCATATTAAGTCAATTTTTAAAAAGTATTTAAAAAAAGTACTGTAATAATGAATAATATATAGATTATAAAGCAGTAAGTAACTGCCCCTAAGCAAGGGCCAAGGCAGAAACATGCAATACACCGCCAACTCGACCATTTCGATCCATGGACAGCTGTTTCGAGCTTATTCTGCTCTCATCAGCATGGAATACGAAAGTAGTCGAGTTGGAGGCAATTGCCTCCAACTCATTGCATGTTTCTGCCTTAGCCCTTGCTTAGGGGCGGTTACTTACTGCTTTATACCTTACGCTCTGCCTAAAAAATTTACGAGTTGTACCGTACTAAGTGCGGTCTCTCGCTGGTATTTCTAATTTCACATTAGCTACCAGTTTTTTTCGCTCTCTTTGCTTTATAAGAGGATTTTTGCCTCCAACTCGACTACTTTCGTATTCCATGCTGATGAGAGCAGAATAAGCTCGAAACAGCTGTCCATGGATCGAAATGGTCGAAATGGCCGTGTATTGCAATATATAGACTGATTGAAGAATCACTATGTGGTTTTTCAAAAGAAATCTTATAGATATTTTCCGTTTAAACCCTTTTCAAATTCGATCGATTATGGAACTTACAAAACCCAATCGAATAAGAATCACAAAAATCTTTAAGATTTTATTATATTTCAAATAAAAAGTTAGAACTTGGATACTGCAATGGATTTTACTTAGAAAAAAAAATAAAACCACTCTTCACCTTTCTTATTTTATTTATTTACTAGCTATACCCGCACGGATGTGCTCGTATAATAAAGTTAAAAAAAGAAACTATGTTAGTGCATGTAAATTTTCCGTAAAATAATCTAATCTTTTTATGTCTAATCTTGCAAAAATATGTACTTGAAACATTAATAAAAGTTTTTGTCAAAACACGAAACATTCTACAAAAACTTTATTAATTAACATTAATAGTAATAATAGTACAAATAAGTAAATTAAGATAGTAAGTAGATTAAGTTTAAAAACAAAAAAAAACTTTTTTCTTACCTAAAAGGATTTATTTATATGAGTTAAGCAAAAATAATGATGTATGAGATTTTTTAACTAGGAAAAATGAAACGTATTTGAAAAAAAAATCTAGAAGTATAAATTACATTCAACATCTCAAAACTCAGAAAAACCATCTATTTTATTTTTACATATTTCATGTTCTGAAAATCTAAACATTCAAGGATTAATCCAGGTATACAGGTGTCCACTCCTATCGTGGCCCAATAGCTAATTTCTAAACCGTTAGAGATAAGCATATAGTTTATTTAGGAAAAAATCTCTAAATTACGAAAGGAATTTTGGGTCTAAAATGTTTTTCGAAAAATCAAATTTTGAAAGAGTTACGAAATTAAAATTTTTATACAGCCCCCCCAGTCCTATCAATCATATTTAGTAAAACATTCTTGACACTGTAACGTTTAAAACTAAAAAAAATCAATGTTCTACGACAAAAATTGACCGAGTTATGACGTTTTGAAAAATCATGATTTTGCATTATTTCATGACGTCATCGAGAGATCGCTTAAGAGACCGTATGCGAAATCCTTCAAAATCTTGATTTTTCAAAACGTCATAACTCGGTCAATTTTTGTCGTAGAACAGTGATTTTTTTTAAGTTTTAAACGTTACAGTGTCAAGAATGTTTTACTAAATATGA
Source organism: Uloborus plumipes (assembly GCA_038373865.1). Classification (NCBI taxonomy): domain Eukaryota; kingdom Metazoa; phylum Arthropoda; class Arachnida; order Araneae; family Uloboridae; genus Uloborus; species Uloborus plumipes. Next base: position 52,523 of record JAXGGA010002789.1, on the reverse strand, counting down.
TTGATAGGACTGGGGGGGCTGTATAAAAATTTTATTTCGTAACTCTTTCAAAATTTGATAATTTCAAAAACATTTCATAAATCCAAAATTCCTTTCGAAATTTAGAGATTTTTTCCTTAATGAACTATATGCTTATCTCTAACGGTTTAGAAATTAGCTATTGGGCCACGATAGGAGTGGACACCCTGTATAAAAATATGACAACAATGAGCTGTGCCCCTCAAAACGTTAATTATTTAGTTATATACTTATTTTGTTCGATGTTCAGTATTCACACATACTCTGTTCTATCTTTTCGTAAGAGAACTTCCAGTGTCCCAGTGACTACGTGAAATGTCCGAACTCCTACTGCATCCCCACGACCTACGTCTGCGATGGGAAATGGGACTGCATCGGAGGCGGAGATGAAGAAGATTGCGGTAAGTTCACAGATTATCACACGGAGCTCAAAAGCATACATCATGTGGATATCGAACAATACTTCGGAAGAGGGAAGCATGCAAATGATAACCAAAAATTAAGGAATCAAAAACTAAAAACATATCGCTTATAATGTAAACGTTAAATTAATAAAGTAAAAAAAGTAGTCGAAAACTTCGTATTGTTGTATTGTTAAATGAGTAAAATGAGACGGCGTGCTTAAAAGTACAAGTGAAGACATTTCAAATGAATTAAAAATTCAGCAACTCTCTTTTAAGTTGCCCCATTTTCCTCTTTAAAATGATATGTAAACAGCATTAATTGACTGTTAACTGACCGCTCATTATAGGCAGAGAGCGTTGCAATACGCGTACATTTTTCAGTAGATTGCTGTACTTTCTCTCTTTAAACGCGTTTACATTGACCTAAAAAGTCGACTCAATGGAGGTTCTTTAAAACCATGATAAAAAATTCCCCATGCTAAAGGTGAAAACCGGATTGTTGCATGTTGCATTTTCAATCTTCCCCTTAGCGCATTTGTACTTCATCTAAAAAATGTTTTAAAGAATAGATTTTTTTTTTTTTTTTTTACTATTTAAAAAAACTAGCGATAAAATTTCGCCCCATATGAGGTTTAATTTATTTTTTCTTTTTATTTTATTCCTTTTAATCTTATTTTATTTTATTTATTTATTTATTTATTTTGCCTAAAGTGTGTTGCTGGCTAGGGGATATATGTACATAAGGCCGTTCTTCTATTCTATTGAAGTAGTTCATAATCGCTTGTAACATACTTATTAAGCAAGATTTTCCTTCTTTTTTTTAATCACAAATAAAAATTAATGGAACTTAAATGAAATACCAATATTTTTATTTTAATCAACTGAATAATTTATGTAGCCCATGTAATAGTGTTGTATTTTAGCTTTTTTTTTCAGAGTTATGCATTTAGTTTAAATGATTTAAACCGGTTTAGTTTCATATTTTAGTTATAGATGGCAGCATCAGCGTTTGCATTAACAAGAAAGTGCTATGTTGGTGATTTTTGTTCTCCATCAGTTGTAGGAAAAAAAACTCGATCAAAAGAAGAATTTCTCAACTTTTTTTTCCCTCTTTTAGTACTGCAATCCGAAACATACATGTATGCATAAATTGAACCATATTTCAAACACATAAATTGTTAAAAGTGTTTATTTTAAATCGACGATGTAATTATACAGTAGAATCTCGAACATCCGAGTCTCCAAAGTCCGAGGTTCCGGTTAATCCGAGGTGTTTTATTGACATTTTAAAGTCTATCTTTAATAGCGGAAAAGATAACTTATAGTAAAATCTGAAAATAAGAATCTTTTGTTGTTGGAAAATTTCCTTTCGTACTCACAATAATGTAGTAAAAAAAGAAGTATTGAGAGTTCGGTGTCAAAGACATTCACAAAGTGTCACGAAATATTCTTTTAACGACTAAAAATATATTAAGATATGCTTTGGAAAATAATAACTTACCATGTAAAACGACTTGAAATTAACAGTTTTTCTCTTATGACGATCGAAAATTTTTACTTTCCACCGCTAAAACTTTTTTCCGGATAATCCAAGGTAGCGTGAGCCCCAATTACCTCGGATTTTTGAGACTCCACTGTACTTATTTTCAAGGGCGTTTTGCCATCTAGTAGTAAATTTAAATTCAATTATAGATAAAAATTTTTGAGTTTTGGAGCAAAAAAATCTTGGAATGGTATGTTTGATATGAACCAAATTTTCAAGTTTTTGCGAAAAAGAAAGTGATTTAGCAATCGGAAGAAAAGGAAATCCAACTGCTTCACGCATAATACTCACCTGACATTACACCATCTGATTTCCTTTTATTGCGATCTATACGTGAAAAAAAAAAACTTGAAAATTTCGCTTGTATCCAAGATGCTATTTCATTTTATTTTTCTCAAAAAAAAAATTTACTTATTTATCCAGGATTTCATATTTACTAGAAGGTGGCAAAAGGCACTTGATAACGAGGATAATTGCATCTTTGATATAAATAAGATGTTTAACTATTAATTTGTAAAAAATCGTATTACTTTCCTCGCGGTATCCCTAATAAATAAATAAAATCTATCCACATAGATTTTACACCACCTCCATTCCGACCTGAAACCGCCGAGATCTAAGGTGGTCTAACGCCCACAAACTAACCATTTATAAAGTTCTCTTACTGTCCGAAACAATACCTGTTCACAGTTCTCAGGTAGCACAAAAAACGTTTAAACGTTTTATAAACGTTTTTAATCCGTTGTCACAACGTTAATAACCATTTTACAATCTTTAAACAACGAAGTGTGCTACTTGGGTTCAAATCGCGAGCTCCGAAAAAGTGTAGTAGAACAAAAAAAAAAGTATCTTCAATCAAACATAAAGTAATGCATAAAAAATATTTACTTGCTCTCCTGTGTTCAATAGTTAGACCAACTACACGCAGTAAAGGATTTCAACGTTTTTCAGTTACAACAAAATAATAACTAATTTTACATTATCATTATAAATTTTTTGAAAGACTTGTTTATGCTTTGAGGAAAAGCCTTTATCCAATTCCAATTACATTAATTAGCTCAAATGGCCTCTTCTCACATCATGTTTTCAACTTTTTGCCCAAATTTGAAGTACTCGAAACTCTTTCCCTCTTTAAGTTTATTTTTCCCTGCTTAAATGCTTAAATAACTAAAAGTAAAGAGAGAGAATGAGATAACTGGATGTAATTAGGAAAATTTAAAAAAATGGCTGTCAAGCAATTCTTTTCAACTACAGTTTGTATGCATTATGCATTTACTAATACTGAATGTCGTCAATATTGCAAACAAGGTGTTTGACTAAGAAAAAAATGATCCATTGTATGAGAAAAGTGTGAAAGCAATTTTTCGGAAAGGGGGAGCATGCAAATGATAACCAAAAATTAAAGAATCAAAAACTTAAAACATATCGCTTATAACGTAAACGTTAAATTAAAAAGGTAAAAAAAGTAGTCGAAAACTTCGTATTGTTGTATTGTTAAACGTATTTTCTCGCTAAAAATCAAGAACACTGTGGAACATAATTTTAAAAAAAAAGCCGTTTTCAAGCAAAATTTTTATACAAGCCCGTGCGTAACGAGTAAGTAAAGCGATTCTACCAATATAAAGAACAGTCAACAATTAGACATATTTATGTTTCTGTAATTGATTTTCAGAATTAGTCTCCAAAATATTTTAATATTTCTCGTTGTCTGTGTTTTCAAAATTATTTTCAGTTCTTCATTTCTTTGCCAAACTGATCAGCTTCACAGATGATAGCTCGAAATTTCTGGCGGTTTAGTTCAGAAAAAATACCTATAGGCCAATGATGCCGAAGCATTAAATCAATGGCGAACAGCCTTTCTAATTACAAGCTTTCCACGCCTAATGTTAAGATGAACCTCGAAAGTCAGAACACTTATAGATTTTTAATTCATTAAATGTTTTTAAGATAATATAGGAAAAGAGAAAAAAGAAGGAGAAAATTACAAAAACCTAGAGTTGGTTTGAAGAATGCAAAACGTGTTTTCTTATTAATTCTGTAACTGCTGCTGGCAAAAGTATACGCCTTGCTCAATTGATGCGTTGATTGCTCCAAGCGTATGTATAAGTCATTCCGAATAGAACCCCCTGGTCACTGTCGCAGTTTGTAAGGGCTTTAAGTACGCCTGGAGCAATTAACGCGTCTGTTGAGCAAGGCGTATATATACGCCCGCGGCAGTTAAGGAGTTAATACGAAGTTTTGATTTGTAGTGCATATTTGAAAACCAATCGAACGACTGTTGGGCTCCAAATTTTCAGTAAGCGTTCTTTATGCAGAATGAGGATGACCCATTGCTTTAGGCATGCCGATGTAGAAAGCAACAGGTCGAAGATGACCAAAGCAATACTTTTCCATTCGAAAGGATTTCCAAATAAAATACTAAAAGCATTTCGTTATTCATTTATTCTTCACCAATGGTATGCATTTTCAAAGAATGCAAACCCAACCTTATATATCATTTAATTTCAGATTCTTACAATTGTCCCGGTCAATATAAATGCTACAATCGGAGCTCCTGTTTGCCGTTAGACAAACTGTGTGATGGCATCAGACATTGTCCTCATGGCGATGACGAGCTCTTGTGTGGTAAGCAACGTTTCAACGATGCATTCTGATTTAAAAAATTTTCAAAGACAATACATTTTTTCTTAAATACATGTTGAAATGAAAACTTGATTAACTTTCGGCATTCCCCACACAGTATACTATATCTTTTCTTCCGTACTTGTGGAAATGAAAACCTGATGAACTTTCTGCACTCCCAATACTACATCTTTTCCTCCATACATGTTGAAATGAAATCCTGGTGAACTTTCTGCAAATTTTTTAAAAAATTACCTTTCCGTCCTAAATTAACTCCGCTTGGAACATTGATTATGATAGCTTGAAAACGCTTTTCGTTCACTGCAAGTGATCTTTATTAGTCATTTGTTTATCCCCCCCCCCCAAAAAAAAAGCTAGCAGTCATTGCTTCTTTCTCCCCAAAATTCAAAAATTTCACGTTGAAACGGGGTTACATGAAAAACTTCAAAATTCTGTATGTCATAACGTTGTTTTTGCTTCAAATGTTTATTGTAAGTAACTTTGGCTGCACTTTATCTTGCATTTAGCACAAAAAAAAAAGATAATAACAGTTGAACACAGGCCATTCCACGAAAGTGCCGCCATTTTGTATTTTGTCGCGCACGTAACGCTTATATATTTCGTTAAAAAGCCGTGATTTTAAAATATAATGAACAAAGCTTTGTGCCTAAGAAGTCCCACACCAGTTTGTGATTTCTTAGCCAACAAAGTTTCATTCATTACCCTTTAAAATCACTACTTTTTAATGAAATGCATGAGCTCCACATGCGGGATAAGATATCTGCTTTTTAAGGAATAGACCACACTCAGTTTGAAAACTGTTACTAATAATATTTTTTAAATCTGCGGTGCCAAAATAATATTTCCTTTAACTTTTCCCTTAAGATCTTGTGTGCCCAAAGAACTGCATATGTGTGGGACTTTTCGTGTCTTGTATGCGCAAGAATGCCTCCATGCTTCCAGCAGACTTGCCGAAGGAGGTGAGAAAATTGTAAGTCCACTTTAAGGTGTTTTTCAAATATGCTCAATTTTTTGATGATTCTTCAAATTTACCTGATTTTTGTTTTTGAAGAAAAAAAATAAGTATTATAAAACTTTTGATGAACTTCTTTTACATTAGTATTATTTGTTTAGTAGCAAATTTATAAAATATTTAAATTTCTAAAATTATTTAAAATAAAATGTTTTCAAAAATCTACCTAAGTCCATTTAAAAATTTCAATTAATATTTTTTTCGTGACTGTTACATACAAAGACTTCATAAAAAGTAGTAGAATAGATATACTTTAAGGACAGATACATTGCTAGATTTGTTTCAAAGGTTGAAAACACTCACGAAATTCTTTGATTGGGGGAAGTTCAGTTAGAGGAGTGAAACATACGAAAGCAGTAAAACCCACAAGAGTGATTAAGTCCCTTTTTTTTTAACTTTCTCTAATCAAATTTACTGCGAAAAGAACAGCTGCGTGCACTTTATAGCTATACATTTTTAATTTGGTAGAATGTTTGACATTTCGAACTTTAAAAAAAAAAATTGTAACACATTCAAGTGCAATACTTATAAAATTCAAGTAGTTTTTCCCTCAAAACTTCTACGATGTAAAATCTTATTTAAAATAAAATACGTAACCCCTCGTTATATCGCGCTTTTTGGGGGACAAGAAAAAAGCGCGATATATCCGAAAGCGCGATATAACCGAGGTCATTAAAAATAGTTTTCTATCCAGCGTGCAAGTAAATTATACGTGCACGTGCACATACGGGTCATTATACAAAAAACCTGCGTTTTTGAAGTTGGAATTTAAAAAAAAAAAAATTCTTCAATTTTCTTTTAAATGACTTAATAGTGTTCCTATTAGGCACTTATTTACTCTCATATTGTTGGTCACATACTTTATTGATTCTATTGTTATTTTTTAGTAGTTAAAATTTTGAAGCTGAACGGAGGATACACGCATGTTACGGAGAATACTTTTATGAAGTCATCTTATAGCTTTAGCTTTTTATAAATGCGTACATTGAACTTTCATAGATTAAATTAGTTACATTAATTTTTCATTCCAAATGATTTATGGTACAATATAACAAAGACACATTTTTTTCAATAACTGACTATTTTTATTTTAAATTGTACATATTTGAACTTTCTCTGAACACATACTGTTTTTTTTTTTTGTTCATTGTTGGTTGCTGTAGAACTTTAATTGGTGATGCACCGATAAGCAAATTGGCCGATTACCGATTACCGATTAATCGGTTGTTGATAATCGGCAGATTAATCGGCTGAGCCGATTAATAATAAGGATGATTGTTTTTAATGCTGCCAATTTTACCATCACTGTTTTAACTCTCTTATACAATTCCGAGTTAAGAAATAGTAAGTAATTTAATTCCGAGAGAAGTTTTTTTTTTTCCATTTTCCTAATTTTCACAAAATAATTTTATTATTTTAACAAATTTTTTAGAACCAATTTCCATCTTCTTGTCAATAGTATTACATTAAAACATTGTTAATTATGTTAATTGGACATAAAAATTCAAAAAAGGGGAGGGGAGTCTGTGGTGAGCACTCCAATTTAGGAGTACTTTTAATTTACATTTTTTAATGATTAGTAGCATTCAACTTTTATTCTTTGTGAAAATTAGTGGTTATCTAAAAGCACTGTACTAAGGAGAAAACTGTCGCCACATGAAAAATGTGTTGCAACATTGTCTATGTATATTTATTCAAAGTTGGAGAATTAATTTATTAAAAACTTTATATCAACTATGAGGATTATTACTGTTAATAAAATTATTCATCATAGTTTCTTAGTGAAGGTATACTTTGAAGAATAATATTTAAAAAATATATTTAGCCGATTAATCGGCACAATTTTGCCGATTATTAATAATCGGCAAAGTGGCCGATTATGGCCGATTAATCGGTACTGCCGATTAATCGGTGCATCCCTAACTTTAATAATATCAATAAGATCCATTTCTGATATATTATCTTTTTTATGGAAAACAAAAGTGTCCTTGGAGTATTTTCACATTAACTTTACATTATATTCATCAGGACACTCTTGTGATAGTATGCAAGCTAAAAAAAATTTGAAGCTTCTCTTTCCTGCAAGTTTAACTATCACGAAATCATTTTATCTAACGTTTGCACTGTTTACAACATTTCTATTTTCTCTCGTCTTCAACATCTGCAGTTGGATTTGAATTGGTGCCTGGACCTGAATTTTTGAACTTGCGTTTCAAATTATCTGGAAAAATAGCTAAGGAAAATTTTCAGTTTTTGTTCAGGAAAAAGGTTTTAATTCTCTTAAGGTTTGTCTGGTCATTTCAGCTAATTTCATTTCAAGGCAGGTTATTTTATTTTTGAGTTCCTTTTGAATTTTTTTTCTCTTTTTCGGTCCATTACTCTTTCTCTTATCTTCTGATTATTTTGTATTGTTTGTTTCTTCATTAGAATTCTGTACATTTAGACTTAATGCTTGATTTTGTAAATGTTCTTGCAATAGCTTTCTCTGTTTCATTTTTGCGCGATATGTTCTCTCCACTGTTTTTGTAATGCCCTTCTCTCTCGTGCTGTCATTTTACTAGTAGCTGTCTTTATTTGATTTTAATTTACACGCTTTTTCCATCTGGCTCTTTCTTTTTGTTTCATTTCATCATTCTTTTGAGGATTTTGTTTAATTCTATCTCTGTATTTTCTCATTCTTTCTTTTGCACTTTCAGTTACTTTCTTTTTCCTAGCCATTATGCTAGAGAGGGAAAAAAGAAAACTGAATATATGCATTGAATATTCGAAATTCCCTTTGTTATTTATTTTCTTATTAAAGTTATATTTTAAATGACATTGAATAAAATAAAAACCTAAAAATTACTACCTTAACACAATTTTGTCAAACATATGTAAAATAAATATTTAAAACCTTTTATTTACATTAACTTGCATGATGATGAGGAACATGATTTGGGCGGACTTTAATTTACATATCTGTCTTAAAATTAAATTTTTTCCAAAAGTTGTATTCACCGTTACTAATTGTGTATCCTCCATTACGACTATACTGTAACGGAGGATTCAGATACGGAGGATACAAATATTTATGTTTTGCTTTGCACATTTTCTTGATTGAGGGTTAGTACAACTTAGTATATGAAATTTACTTAACAAAACTTGACTCAATATCAACAATGAAAAGAAATTAGTACATAAGCAATTCTTATCCTTTAAAACCAAGAACGGAGGATACAAGAAGTAAAGGACCAATTTCACTTCAGAGGGTATAACGCTGAATATCTTCCATACTAAGTTGCTTTAACTTTCCTATGAAGACCCAGAGTTGAAAATGGCTGACAATAATTCTAAATCTCTGTATTGAGCCCACAGAAGTGCTGCCGTCTATAGGAAGTTCTTATACTCAACTAATACGGTAACGGAGGATACCAGAAAGGCTGTGACACGGACTCAAGCGGTAATAAAGGCTATATATATATTTTGTTTGGAAGAATAATTCTAATAAACTATTGAAAAAACATCTAAAGATTCAAATTAACCTATTAAACTTGATATATATATGTTTTATTGACCAAAAAAATGAATAAGTACATAGGAGGAAATGGGTTGTGACACGTAACGGAGGCATACAAGTATCCCTCCGTTCATTGAAAAAATGACCTTAGAAAAAATAAAATATTATTTATTTTTATCAAATATGTTAGGAAAGGTTTTATATTTTACTATAAATCATAAAAAATTGTTTCAAAAAAAATCTTTTTGAAATTAACTACCCTGAACGCAAAAACGCAGGTTTTTTGTATAATGACCCATACATAAAAATTCATTTTTCGACCATCAGATTTTTTTTTCAGTCAAAAATAACAAAAAAATATAACTTACCGCAGTTGTTACAATGTGCAAGTCCTTAAAAAATATTGTAACGAGTCCGTAGCACCTTCAACTTTCTTCAAATGAGCATTCCAATCTTGAGGAAGTAACTATAAATTTATTTACAAGTATTTACACTATTTACAATATGAGCAGAAAACAATTGCTAAACATCAGCAATTAGGCAACAAACAGTACACTGTACTCTCAACAGTAACTCAGCACCACGTATCTAACGTGAACAGTAATTAAGCAATTACAAAAGCAAAACAACCATCCGCCCAAGCGAACGAAAACGAGCATCTCAGAAAACCCATCTGAGAAAAACTAACTGACTTGTGTTCAAGGCCAGCTTTTTATACTCTGAAGGACATTTCTACTACGTTCTAGAAATATCTGGAGTATTCTGTTTATTCATAAATTCGAACAATTCCATTGAGAAAGTTCTAGCGATAAAAAGAAAAAGAAAAAAAAAGAAAACACTCCGAGCGAAAAATGTCTTCACGCTTATTAAATGCAGGGCAAGTGTAAAAACTACAAAACGTTACAGGGCCGGTATACAAGTGATAAAAGTGATATCTTCAGATACTTTTGCAACATGACGTCAGATAAAACCAAAACCAATTAAAATGATGCAAGACAGGAAAAACAACAACTATTTACAAGATTTGTAACAATATGTATACAGACATAAAATTGCAAATCCTAATTCGTTCAACCAAGAACAAATCTCTTCTACACTAAAAGGCAGTCAGAGAAGGGGCGTGCGTTTTCTTGACACTTACCAGATGCGTTTCACTCATTGTATCAATACAAAAGAAAGTGTTCAGTAGTTTCCAAACTGTCTCTGTAGTATGCAAGTTTGGGTGACAGGAATTTGCTGCTTCTTTTCAGCGAATTCAGAAGAATAGAAGAACCCTCGTTTTGTTCATTGATGACAAAATAAATGAGAAAGTGACCTTTTCTGGGCACCTTACATATTTTCTCAAAAATGGTTTCGAACTATTTTTTTGGGGGGGAAACAAAAGAAAAGAGCGATATATCCGAATGAGCGATATAACGAGGGGCTACATAAAGCATTGAATTCAGCTTGACAAAGTTTTTGAGGCGCATTTCTTATCTTCAGTTCTGTGTGTACGTTTGTATAAGCAGTTAAGTATTTCTGTTCACGAATATGATTTTTGCGCAAAAACTTCACTAATCAAGCAGTGGATTAAGGAAGAAGGAAATATTAGAACGTATATTCTGCTCATTAGCATTCTTAGCATGCTATTTATTTTCGTGCACGTGAGTATTCGCGCATCTTGAAACATGAACTAGTTTCAAGAAAAAAAAACATGTGAGGAACGATTATCTTTCTTTGTTTCTCTAGACAAGCTTAGAATACAAGAAATATTTTCAAAACAGAAAACATTACGCAATTCGCAAAACCTTTTCGAACTGCCTTCAATAGAAATTTACCAACAAAAAATAAATAAATTACAACAATGAAAAATAGTATGTAGTAGTTGGTTCAGTTTACCTTAAATTAAAATTATTATTCAATATTTAAATTTATTACCTAATATTAAAATTATTATATATCATCAATATAAAACATACATTAGTAACATTTCTAAACACAATAATATGTATAAGTTGTGATACATAAAAAAATATTTTCATTCCCTGACGGAAAAAAAAGTAGCTTATGTTTGGTAAAACTTTTGCTGTGCAGAAGGCAAGTAAATGACATGATTCAGAAAGTAAAATCATCAGCCATCAAGCAAAAGCTCCTTATTATAAAAATTTAGATTCGATACTTTGCTAAGTTAAACTTTCAAATCGTTATAAAAGTAACAAAAATCGTCTTACAGACTCCTAACATTTACAATGGGTTTGCTAATGTAACTTTTAAATGTGAAATTGGTTTACATCATGAAATAACCAACTCTAAATAAAGTCTAGTTCATTGCAGAGGTTCATCATTTTCTTTTTCGATGAATCAAGAACTTTAGTGAAAACGCTGACGAAATAAGTTTTCCCAAAATGGTATTATGTACTATTGAGTAGAATGTATTAGTTCATTCTGATCTGTACTGTTATGCATCGCGCAAATATATTACACCAAAGTTGTTATTGATAATTTACTTTACGATTTAGTTCCCGCAATAACCCCACCCCCATTTAATTATGATACGTCTTTGGTTCATTGAAACAAGAACCAAAAATCAAACAAAAGATCTCTAATCTAAGAAATTTATTGCTATGAGTTAAAAATTGATGAGAGGGCAACTGACAGACACACCTGATACCATGTTGTGCTGGCTCATGCCTAAAATGCCCCTTTTACCAGCCAGTGGTTTCGAAAAACTACATTTCCTTTGTAGCGAACTACAACTACAACTACTTTGTTATAAATGTAGTTAACTACAACTACAACTACTTATTTTGAAATGTAGCGACTACAAACTATTTTTGAATTGTAGTCGCTACTTCGCTACTTTTTAAAGAATAAATAAATAAAAAGCATATACCGTTTGAGGATTGACCGAAAACATTCGAAAAGTGGTTTACATTAATAAATTAATTCATTTGAATATGTAATGGAACTAAGAATAGTCTTTTAATTTATTTTTTACTTTTCCTTTTTGTTCCTTTTTTTTTTTTTTTGCTAAAATGTGTCCTTTTTAGACTTTTTTTACAATTTTTACGAATATTCGCCACAAGAAGGGGTTCAAAATTTAAATGATTGAAAGAATTCAACCTTCAATTTTTTTTAATTTCTTGCCTGGGAATATTTAGGAACTTGAAAACTACTTGAAGGAATATAGAAATTATGATACCAAATAAACCAATGACATCAAGCAGATAGAATGTATTTCGTCAAAATGATGTATCTAAGGATCAGGTCTAGCATCAAGTCAGTATTTTTATGATTCTTATTTCTCATTGCGTCCGCTGCTGTACTCGTGCAAGATTTGCACCAGTCAGAGTTAATTAAACCTTGTTTTTTTCCCTTCATTCTCTGTTTTTTTTTTTTTTTTAATTTGTTTCATTTATTATTATTTTTTTTAATTTAAAAGCAGTTTCCAAAAATCGCTACAAACTACTATTTTTTTGTATCGCGCTACTCACTACTCTACTTTTTTTTTTTAAAGTAGTGCGCTACACTACAAACTACTAAAAAATGTAGCTACTACAGTAGTTTCGCTACTTGTAGCCCGCTACTTCCGACCACTGTTACCAGCTCTGCTATTTAGCTCAGTCCTCGGTGAAATCTCCAGGTTACAATTGGACCCCCTCCTCCCCCCGCACCAAGATAATGACGCAATCAAGCTATAATTCCCAGTGACACATGAATAGTATCAATTCCAAGGACACTATTACAACTATTCCATAAACACCATTTAAATATTTTGCGTGTTTTATATTACTATATGAAAGGGTTTTTCTTATCAATTCATTTGTTTTATTTTAGAGATTTCAGCTTCAATAGATTGGATTTGCACAAGACAGATTTTTCCCGCTTCTGGACTCTCGGAGAATTGTAAGAAATCAAGCCATTTTTTGCTATTATTATTATTATTTATTATTATTCTAATTATTATTATTGTTATTATTATTATTAGTATTATTATAATAATAATGATAATTATTATTATTATTATTATTATTTTTATTTTTATTATTATTATTATTATTATTATTATTATTATTATTATTATTATTATTATTATTATTATTATTAAAATTATTATTATTATTATTATTATTATTATTATTATTATTATTATTATTATTATTATTGTTGTTGTTGTTGTTGTTGTTGTTGTTATTATTATTAAAATTATTATTATTATTATTGTTATTATTATTATTATTATTAAAATTATTATTATTATTATTGTTATTATTATTATTATAATTATTATAATAATAATAATTATTATTATTATTATTATAATTAAAATAATAATTATTATTATTATTATTATTATTATTATTATTATTGCATTCGCTCATTCTATTAAAACTATGAACACTTTTTAAAAACGCCTCTCCCTCTCTCTCTCTCTCCCTCTTTCTCTTTCTACTTTTCTTTTTAGAAAATATCAAATTTAGAGTAGTAACATTATTCTGCTTGTACATCGCAACTACAAATGCATAATACTTTCGAACTCTTATTTTCTTAGGATTCTGCAGTATAACTATTTAACAGTCATATCACCGAAGAGATTTGTGCAATTGGGAAATTTGTACAAGCTGTAAGTATGATTTGAAACTTTTATACATCGAGTTTTTTTCAGATGACTATAGTAATTTTGAAATATAAAGTGATTAAAACCCAATATGAGCCGCTTGTCTTACCGTTTACCTTAAACAATTAATTTCTATCAACATTTAGTTTTTGTATAATTTTAAACAAAGAGTTCTGTAATATATTACGTTACACTTATTTTGCTTATTGTTATCTTTATTTTCATCTTAGAAAAATAAAATTTGTTTTAACATTGTCTTTCAGGGATTTAAGCCACAACAAACTTGTATCAATAGCATCGTCAGCGTTCGAAGGTTTGACGAACGTGCGTTTACTGTAAGTCCACTCATTAAACATTTTTATGAAAAAGTTCGTTTTTAATACTTACAAATATATTTCAAACTTGCCATTTTAATATAAAGCAAAAATATAAACTTGAAAAAAGATTGACTCAAGAATCACGAACGAGTTCCATATTACAAAATTATTTTCGGCAGATCGCAACATTGTTTCCATTCTTCAAAATGCCATGCACAGTTTCATTTTTTAACAAAATATATGTTAGTAATGATGTTGTTTTTTAATTGCATACGTTTAATAATATATTTATTTAGGTTACTTGATAATAATCCAAATATTGCAGAAATTGAACCAGAAGCCTTTAATGGACTCACCAATCTGCCTACTTTGTAAGCCAAAGTTTTTCATTTTACTTCTTTCTTTATTTTATTCTGTTATTTATTCATTTATTTATTTATCATTACTACTTGTTCCCCCCCAAAAAAAGAAAAAAAAATCCTTCGCCTCTTAAATATGTGACTTTGAAATATTTTTTTTTTTTTTTTTTTTTTTTTTTTTTTTTTTTTTTTTTTTTGAGGAAAAAGCAACGTATTTACAATTCAATGAGCCATGTACTCGATTTTGAATTGACTCATATATTTCTCTTTATTTTACCAGTCGATACAAAATGAGAGTAAAATGCCTCTTTATTATTATTGCTGCTGTAATTTTTGTTACAATTGTTATATAAACAAACTTTTGAAAGGACAATAATGTATACATGTTAGCTGCAATTTAAAAAAAAGCGTTTTTATTACGTTTTAATTCTTGTTTAATACATAGAGGTAAAAAGAACTTTCTTTAATTCTATGCTTCCGTTTAATAGAAATATTTATAGACATCACTCACAAATTGTTACTTAATCTTTTCACATAAAGAAAAGTCCATTATTGGAATTTCAAATATTACCAAAAAATAACTTAGTTCTCAACCGAATATTTTCTGGCTACTTTTATGCATGCCGACATTGCTTTTTAAAGTAAATAACTGGCGGCTGCCGTATTTTACAGTTGACAAAACGTGGATGATTATTCAATTGTTTGGTATGTTAGAGGATAAATAAAAAAACACGTTTTTGATTTAAGTAAATTTATTGAAAATTCATTATATTGTGTTTAAAGCTATATAATTTTAAATTATTTCAGGAATTTATCTGGTATTTCACTGAAGGTTTTGAGAAGAAGCACATTTAACGGCATGTCGAGTTTGAGGACATTGTATGTATGATTATCTGTTCCGTTTTGCTTATTAGGAATATAAATATGAGGCAAAGCTTTTAGCAACTGAAAATATACGAGAAAACTAATTTTAACTGTCTAAATAAAAAATAATGTGATAAACACTAAAAAATAGCTTTAATTTATGATTGTATTTCAGAAATAAAAAAATAAGATGTTTTGACGATATAATATCTTTACTAAAAATTACATTTTATTATAATATTAGAATATTATTTTATTATAATATCTTTACTAAAAACAAATTGCAGTAATAATTTCTGAGAGAAGGGCAGTTTTTAGAACTTATTTGTCTTCTTTTAAACAATTTTAAAGATTAACTTTTACAGTAATATTTTATGAAATTTAGACACTTAGCAAATGTAGTTCTAAGATTTTTTTAAATGAATGTATATACATGTATGTTAAGCATGACGTTTGACATAAGTTTATTGATTCTTCTTAGAAATCTTCAAAATAACAACATTCGAAAAGTCGAAAGTGGTGCTTTTGTAGGTCTGCATTCGGTTACTGTGCTGTAAGTAAACGTTGTTTTTCTAACTAGCTTATTATTTGTAACTGCTTACATTCTTTTAAATTGAGATACTATCAATTTTTTCAGGGATTTGAAAGGGAATGAGATTCAAGATTTCACATCATATATTTTCACAGGGCTGAAATCCTTGGAATATTTGTAAGCATGCCATTTTATTTACTGCTTAATGTACCTTCAAATAAATAGTTCTAGATTTTCGCTCATAAGCGAAATGTACACATTTACAAATTCACTAAATCGATATCCGCTTAAAAAGTTGTTTTGCAATGAAAACTTCATTTGCTGTGTGTTGAAGTATTCTGTACAAATCACTAACAAATGGTTAAGTCCAGGCTCATTTAATAAGTCAGGAAAAAGTAGGAAACTCTAAAGTTTTCTTTCTTTATCATATTTTTTTCTCGCAAAATGTAATGTTTTCTGGTTTTTCAAAGCAACAGCTTATGCATGTCCTCTCAAGAAAAAAACTTGAAAAAAAAAAACTTTCTTGTTTTAAAAAACATCTTTATATTTCTAAGCACACCTGAAAAAAATTCAACAGTTTATGCTAAATAGTTTATTAGTTATGAATTTTTAATAGTCGTGGAAGGTTATTTAAATCCATCATTGGCATAAACTACTAAAGGTATTAATTTAGGCTTGAAGGATCAATTAAATGTTCTTTTGAGAAAAGGTCGATGGGAGTAACGTTAAGTATAATTTGAATTATATTTGCTATTCACAGAATATGACAAGAGATAAATAATTTTAAAAAAGAAAAAAATAGCCCATAAATAATCTTTATCTTTAATAATGCATTTCCTATTTCAAAACAACATTATACGTTTTTAGGGTTCCATGACACTCTACATTATATTAAAAATTGTAACTGGTAACGTAAAGCGTAACATGCCCCTGCGAATAGTTTCTTTTCAATTATAAGAGTAAATTATAATGAATACCCGTAGTTACAACTATTCTTTAACAAGGTGATCATTTGTAAACAACTAAGTGGATAGTTTCACTAATTTTGAAAAAGTTTTGTTCTCTCATAAATTATTGTTACCTATAATTTGAAGTGGCTTTATCAAGGTAGAAGTCTTTTGCTTACTCCTAGATTTCTTTTTCTTATTTTCTTGGACCTTTAAGTATTATGCCTCTGCAGGAAAAGCACTGTTTTATCCTAAGTTTCATTATCTATTAGTTAATTAATTTCGTTCCTTCGTTAATTTTTTCGTGCCTCACATTATTTCTGAACAAGAAGGGGAATCCATTCCTTTCCTCTTGCATTGATTGAAAATAAACCTAAAACATCATTCAAATCAAGTATTAGAAAAGGCAAATAACCTGTAAATGCTGAACCATGTTTTTTTTCTCCTGTTATGAATGAAAAATTCCAATTTTTCTCCCATTTCAGATATAGCGACTCTTACACATTCTGCTGCATGGCTTCACCCCAAGTCCCCATCGACAACTGCCTCCCACCGCCTGACGAGATATCATCTTGCGAAGACCTTATGAGCAGTCAATTGCAACGATCCTTCCTCTGGGTGCTCGGCATCATAGCCTTAGTCTGCAACCTCTTCGTCATCATATGGCGATTCAACACAAAAGGGTCCGGTCCCAGCTGCTTTGGAAGCCTCTGTTGCTCGGATTTCTGGCGCTTCAACACCAAAGACTCAAGTCGCATCAGTTCCACCCTCATCCTAAGCTTGGGATGTGCTGACTTCCTCATGGGTGTATACCTGATCATCATAGCCAGTGTGGATGTCTATTACAGAAGCATTTATATCGAAAATTCTGATAAGTGGAAGAGAAGTACTCTTTGTAAGATCTGTGGTTTTCTGTCTACAGTATCCAGTGAGGTTTCAGTCCTGACATTGATGTTCATTACATTAGACCGTTTGATATGCCTCTGCTTTCCTCTCTCTCAACGACGGTTCAGCCTTCAATTCACGTACAGACTCATCATAGCTTCATGGATAGTGGCTGCCATAATGGCCGTCGTGCCCTTAGTCGTAGAACCTTACTTCCATGGAAGATTCTATGCTCGCTCTGGAGTGTGTCTAGCCTTGCACATCACTAACCACAGACCTGCTGGATGGGAGTACTCAGTAGCCATTTTCTTCTGCATCAATTCTTTAGCGTTCGTCATTATTGTGTCTGCTTATTTGTACATGTACATTACGATAAAGAAGTCGTATCAGAACATGAATCGCTTGATGTCTCGGCAGTCCAGAGAAAATAAAATTGGCCTACAGATGGCTCTGATTGTATTGACTAACTCCATGTGCTGGTTTCCAATTATTGTCATGGGTTTGTTGGCCTTGTCTGGAGTTAATGTTACAGGTACATTTTTTTTTCAATAAACATGCTTAGAGAGATAGTAATAAAAATGGAAAGGGGTAATATAACGTTAGTTATAATTTGTGGATGATCATGTAGATGTGTAGCATTGAATGTTACAACTCCATAAAATAACACCATCAGTGTGATCTGCTCCAAACTTTAACAATTGTCACACAGCCTCCTTTTACTCACGTATTCAACTGATTTTTGTTATTTAAATTTCTTTCAAACTCATCTCGAATGGAAAATACTGGTCTTCCTATATTTTAAAATAGAAGATGACAGAGAAATATCCTTAA
The DNA here is from genome assembly GCA_038373865.1 of Uloborus plumipes. Taxonomy (NCBI): domain Eukaryota; kingdom Metazoa; phylum Arthropoda; class Arachnida; order Araneae; family Uloboridae; genus Uloborus; species Uloborus plumipes. The sequence goes on along the minus strand of JAXGGA010002789.1, from coordinate 34,075 downwards.
CTTCTAAAATTTAATTTATTTTAATTAATTTTGTTAAAAATAAATACTTTTCGTTTATAGTGGTAAATATATAGGGAAGTCTGTTATACGTTCTAACATTTTATTGTACTTAAACTATAAAAACCACGAATTTCATTTTAAAACATGAAACTATAAATGTATTTATCATCAAACTATTCAAATAGATTTAATGTGAAACAGTTTTCTGCATTTTTTAAAGAAAAACAGAAATTTTAAAAATAGTTAAGAATTACACAGGGGCCATGAACCAGTAAGCACAGCGACATATATAAATAAATAACCAACACAAAACATATTTTATTATTAAAAGAATATGTTAAGTATACAGGTAGTAGAAAACTGCAAATAAGTGCTGCAGAAATATCTAGGACTGGTTTATTTTAATATTCTTTTTTATCTCTCTACAGGGGAAGCTTATGCTTGGACTGCCATTTTTGTGCTGCCTCTCAATTCGGCTACCAATCCACTTGTTTACACTATCTCATCGCTCCATTTCCACACAAGAATGCTCTCCAGATTTGGTCTGAATTCAAAAGATCGTAGAGGATCATATGTCACGAGTTCCCACTTAAGTAAAATGCTTTCTTCGGTTGTTATTAATTTCAGAAAACAAAACATACATTTTGTTAGTTATCGAATTGCAGCAGTAAATGTGCATCAATGTATTTTCCATTACTCAATTACTAATATTACTATTTAATTTTAATATATTTAGTACAATACATTTCACAGTTTGCTCTACAATAATTAAATCGAAAGGTTTTAAATTTTCGTTATTAGATTTTATCTTTCACTTTAAGTTGTAAATTGTTTTGTGTCAAACAAATTGCATTTAGAGCTATTAGAATCCAAATATTATCATAAGCTCATATCCCTCAATAATTACTTTTAATTTCATCCGAAATGTTTGCAACAACATTTAATTAAGTGTATGTTTTAAAGACAAATTGTAGCATCTGAAAAGCAACATCAAAAATCAGTAGTTTTATATATTTTTTGCAAGAATTATTACTATGATTTTAAAACATTATACAATGAATTTAAACATTTTTTTCTGCCTTTTACATAAAAGTGTGGGATCTTGAATAAACAAAACACACTTGATTCCTATGGCAAACCAAAATAGTACATCAGGTACCGGTTTTGGAGCAAACTTCTTATATGAGGCTTGCTTACTGATTTGAATGTCAGCCTGTTTTCCTTTTTTTTCTTCTGACAGTAAAAGTGACTGTAAAGTGACAGTAAAAGTGACTCTTCAACATGAAAGATTGCTTCAATTCATGAGATGACATGAACTCTTTTTTTTTTTTTGGCTTTTGCCACACTTAAAATTTTAAATTTGCTCCTAAGGTGCAAGAAAACCCATTTTTCTTTGTCCAGGGATACTACAAATGCTTTCATAAACCGAGTTTAATGTGCAACGGCGAAAGAATGTACTTTGTGGATTCACAAATGTTTTATTTGATAGATTTTTGATGCCATAATGAAGTTTTTCTTGGAAATGACTGTTTGGAGACAGGTTTAACGGAAAAATACATAAATTAATGATTTTTGGGAACTTCGTGCATGGTAGACAAGCAGTAATTATGGATTAGTTACTTCGCACAACAAAAAATACAGAAGAAATATATTTTCATCTGAAGTATATTTTCCATGTCGTGCAGTGTAGTTAAACAAAAATTTGACGCAAAACTGCCCCACAACTAATAATTCGAAAACTCTTCTTCTTACAGATGCTGACAAAGCCAAAAGGTTGAAAATGAGAGAACAACTGAATTCTCGTCCTTTTAAACCTCCCCATGGCTACGTGACGCTACTGCAGTACCTGAGGAGCGTTCCCGGGCTGCGACCTCGGCACCTGCTCAAAATCGCCATCGAGATTTGCAAATCTCTGAAGGAGCTGCACGACGCCAGCTACGCCCTGGGAGGCATAGACGTCAATGCAGTTTTCGTCAGTGGACCCTATGTAAGCAGATATCAGTTTTACAACAAAGCTTATACAGTCGAACTTGTTTATCTCGAACCTGCTTAGCTCGAAAACCTCTCTATTTCGAATTTTTTTCAATTTCCCTGCTTTTACAGCATAAATTTAATGTCTTTTCTCATGTTTATCTCGAATGATTTTTCCCGAAAACTTCTATATCTCGATTTTTGACGACTCTCATTTTTGAATTTTATCTCCAGCCATCTTTATCAATGGTGTAACTTTTAGATAAAAATCATCTTTTGCATAATCATTCAAAGACTATGTTCGTATACTTAAAGGTATGCATTAACTTGCTACCGATATAGTCATCACAGTTAGTAAAACGTGGACTCACACCATGTCGTACAGTAAAATATTTAACAATATCAATGCAAAACAATCTATTAAGTATTTGAGTTTGTTCCAAATGCTTATTTTGGTAAATTTTATCATAACCTCTATATCTCGAATTTTTCTTCTATCCTGTGAAATTCGAAATAGGCAGGTTTGACTGTATACTCTCTCTTCACAGAAAGAAAAAGAACTATTGTATAGCAGTCAGTTACCTCCCTAAATTCGGGGCTAATGCAGAAACACATGTAATACAATGCTAACTCGGTCATTCCAACGAAGGACTTCAGTTTCGTGCTTGTTAACACTCATCAGCATGTGGCAAAGAATAATGAGAAATAAAAATCAGCTCTGTAATTGATCCCAGAGAAATAGTTCCTTTTTTTGTATTATTTTCCGTTGAAAATACGTCACTTGGCGTAATTTTTAGTATTAGAAATTTCAATTTATTAATCGTTATTGGAAACTAAAAGTTTCACAGTTGGGGACATTCAATAACTTAAATTTCTAGATTCTAGGGTTGCCATATGCTTGAAGGGTTGCTATGTCAGTTTTCCTATTATGGCCAAGGTAGAAAGTAAAAGTCGCCAAACCAAATGACGTACCTTTAACTAAAAAGTACTCTTAGTGCTTAAAAACTGAAATGCTATTTCATCTTTTTCAACAAAAGTATTATTTTCTCCCTGTGATTTTGAATTAGAATATTTTGTTATTTTATCTGGTTAAACTATTTCATTGTGTGATTTTAACTGGCAGAAGGAGAATCAATTTTCAGTCCACTTTTTGATTTTTTCAATACAACTATTTTTGACGGTGGTCTCCTTTCTCATGTTTTTTTCCTCCACAGGATGGCAGCGATGAAGTACACGTCTATGTTCCCGATTTCAATGCCTACAAGATAGTGTCGAGTCCAATCAGTGGGATGCCTGATGATACCGCCGTAGATATGGAGGAGTTTGGACTTTTGGTGAAGAAAATGCTCAGAGTATACCATGTCGTTTCTCGGTCTAATGATCCTATGCAAGGAACTGCTTGTTAAGATTACATTCGAGACATTTGTATAGCTGAGCCATGAAGAGGTAACAGATGAACTGGAAACCGAAACAGAACAGTTTATTTTGTATTAGGTAGAGTCAGCGAGAACGCGCAAGCAATTAAGTTTTTACTGCTCGCGTGATTTCACCGATCATACCGGCTACAAAATGAGGTCTCCTTTTCAGTTCATCCACCATCTGGCTGCTGTCAAGCTTTAATGCTCCAAAGACAGCTCTCGTGTGTTGTCAAAAAGTTATGAAGAAAGCTAACTCATCATGCATTTGTGACTGTTTGATGCATTTACGTCATGATAAATTTCATCATGTGCTTCATTCTGTAATAAAATAAATTGTTCTCAAAAACTTTGTCTGAAATTCAATTTCTTTCTTGAGTAGTAGATCAAATTTATTTATTTTTTCTAATATTCTACAATGCAAATTAATAAGTAATAAAAAAAAACTTAACATTTTCCACAAAGCCTATTTACAATGAAACATAGTTATACATTCATGAGCACTGGTAGGTGGGTGCATTTTCTCTCCCCCCCCCCCCACACACACAAAGGTTTTCATAAAAAACTTCGTTTTAAATGTGTTTTTTTAGCACAAAAAAATCTTTTAATGATTTTTTTAACACAAAAAAAAGTTTTTCGTTATGTTTTTAGTTTAAAAAATTCTTTTTTTTTTTTTTTTTTTTGCTCATTTTTTTGACTAAAAAAGTCTTTTTTTCTCATTTTTTTGGTTAAAAAAATAGTTTGCTCATTTTTTTAGTTCAGGCGCACCCCGTTCGTAAGATGAGGCCGACGCCCATCTACACATTGATGAGCTTTTAGCAGTTACTAGATCTAGCAAGTTACACAGGCAGGACCGTCATTTCGAGTTTTTCCAGGGGGAGGGGGCAAAGGGTGTACACACAATGTAAATTTGCCAAAAAAATGGCGAAAAAGATGTCTACTTACATGTAAATACATTGATTTCGCAAAGTCAGGGGGAGGGGAGCAATTGACCCCCCTTAAACCCCGAAATGACCGGCCTGTACACAGGGATGATACAGTAGGCGAATCAGTGGGAGTTTAGCTTGACTTTTAAAAGTGTGTTTGTCTCCAGCTTATTAGATTTGACATATTGTAAACACACAATGGCGCTTCACAAAAAAATTGTTTCTTCAATGTTTGTATTTTGTAGCAATCCCTTCCTCGCTTGCAACTATAGTCTTTTCACTGAAAAGATACACCGCAGTAAACGAACGATTTGCCAGAAAGTTTACCACTTGCTATTTTTGGAGGTTTTCTGCGGAATTAAGAAAATGTAAGCCAACACCAATCACCACCTACATGACACCGATTTGTCATTGTCGAAGCCAAGCACGTGATTGACGCCCCCTCTGGCGGCGTTTTTCTTTTTTTAAACATGTTCAATATTTCCCGTGAACGCAGTATAATTTTGAACTAAGCTTGTCCGAAGACGAATGCTAACGATCGTAAACTGAACTCGACTGTAATCAACAGGGTAACAATATCAGTATTTGCTAAGTCATAAGCATTTAAATTTTTATTTTATTTTATTTTATTTTTTTTTTATTTATTTATTTACCGTAAATCAGGGTTACTTGGACCCTAGGGTGTTACTTGAGCCCACTACAATAAAATGATAAAATCTAGGTTTGGTACCTAATAGTTGAAGACTTGCAAGTAGTTTCTCGTTTCTCCACTAGGTAGAAGCCCTCTGCAGTCTCTAACGCTAGTACCACACCCAGATTTAATCATTTTACTGTGGGCTCAAGTAGCCCTCTTTTGGGTCCAAGTAACCCTGATTTACGGTATTTATTTTATTTTTATTTTTTTTAATTTTTTTTTTTAATTTTATTTTTTTATTTATTTATTTTTTATTTTATTTTATTTTTTTATTTTTTTTGACAAATTCTCGTAAAATTCTTATAACATAAGCATCTAAACTCCCTGCCGTTGCTTAAAATACTATTAACTTTTTTGGATTATTTTTAGACAAATCTCTGAAAGTCAAAAAATACCTCTAAAAGATATTGGTGCTTTTACCCTAATTTCAAGCTAAACATTAACAGCCATACTTGCGACTGGATTTAAGCCAAATAGCACAAAGGCAAGAAAACGACAAAACTGTTATTTAATTTGTATTATTCCCAGGGGGGGGGGTACTTTTTTGTTGAGTTAATCATATAGATTTTTCCAAGTGAACCAAAATACAGAGAGCCAACCAAATGCACCAAGAATTTCACTACTTGTCGCACAATTTAATAAATAAAACCTCAAAGCACCCACATCGCTTTTGGGTGCTCCATATATAGGCCGTAGGCGTTGTCAATAATCTTGTTCTTCCTCCGCCTCCGAGATTTTGCGCATAGCCACTGAATAACAAGCAGTGCTGTTTCAATGACATCACTGATGGCGACAAGCGATATTCCGAGCCATAAGCCCAAGTAACCACCAATATAAGAGAAGAGAGATATGCTCTGAAAAATATAAAAGAGAAATGCATAATTACATACATTTTTTTCCATTCCATTTACAGTCCATTCACAGTTAATTTTTTTATACATTGAAATGCCTCGGGCTATAAAATATATAACTGACTTGAAGAGGCTAAAAGCTATAAAAAATTAATATATACAATAAATACTAAAACTATCTCGAATATATCGTCGGCACCATGCTAAAATAACGAATGTGAAAAATCACGTTTTTCAAGTTTGATGGTTTCCCATAATACTAACAAGAAGTTCTGTCAAAAACTAAAGGAGCCTACTTTCCCGTACATCGACATCGGCATTATAGCATCTGATCATTATTCTCTTAAATATCCGAGACTGAAAATTATTTCAAACATACCTTTTTAGCACTTAAAGCTGATTTCTAAAAGCAAAATATACCCCTCTCATCAGATGAAATAGACACGTAAAAAGTAAATAAATGAATAAATAAAGTTTTTTCGCACCTTTTAAAGGATGTAACTTTTACAGTTCTTCCGTAGAAAAAATTCTCAATCGTTTAAAAAAAAATAAAAGTACGAAGAACATCAAACACATTTTATCAAAGAAAGAAAAAAAAACTCGTCCGTTAATAAAATGTCTCGAATTTCACTTTTAATCCATTGCCCGTTGTTAAATATAAATAAAGAATAAAATGCCCTCGTGAATAAAAATTTTTGTTACAAAAAAAATCGTCTGCCAAAAAAAAAAAAAGAAAAAAAACAAATAACGATAATAAATAAAATAAAGCAAATGAATAAATAAACAAAAAATCGTCTGCACAGTCAGTCATTTTTTTTTCTGAGCCTGCATTTCTGCCATGTTTGCGGAGTCGGAGTCGGAATCAGATTCCTCACAGAAGATTATTCAGAAAAGCACTTTACAAACATTATTTATCAAAACCATTTTCTTACAAAGTTAGTTTGAAGGAAATCCGACTTTCAGTTCAGGATCAACATTCAACTTAAATTCCCCGTAGGCGCTAATGTTAATTTTTTTCTGAACGGTTCAATATTCAACGAAAAATGGTTCAAATCAAAAAGCGAAATATGGGAATGAGCCTCTCCGAGATCTTTCAAGTTTCAAACAAAAAAAAAGTTCATTCCATTCGGACGGTTCACTCAAAAGTTATTAGATGGGGAAAGGTTGCTTGAACGGTTCAATGTTGAACGAAAAAACGTTCAAATGGAAAATTTACATGCGGTAATAAAGTATCCTTGCTGAGATCCTTCGAACAAAAAGAAAAGTTTATTTAAATCGGACTGTTCACTCAAAAGTTATTAAGGGTGACAACTTGCTTGAGCGTTTCAATGTTGAAAGAAAAATTGTTCAAATCGGAAATGTAAATACGGGAATGAAGTATCCTTGAGAAGATCCTTCGAACAAAAAAAAAAAATTTGTTCAAATCGGACTGTTCACTCAAAAGTTAGCATCGCGGGACAGGTTGTTTGAACGGTTCAAAGTTGAACCAAAAATTGTTCAAATCGAAAAATCAAATATGAGAATGAGCTGTACCCGCCGAGATCTTTCCAACAAAAAAAATTTCGTTCAAATCGGAATGTTCATTCAAAAATTATTAGGGGGGACAGACAGACCGACAGACCGACCGACCGACATACAAATTCCCCATCTCAATACCCTACTTTCAAATTTTTAATTTTTCGATATTCATTTTACCTTTTCATTTCTTTTCGGCTTTTTTTTTTTTTTTGGACTTGGCGATATTTTTTTTAACTTGGCGATATTTTTTAGATGCATTAAGCCACTTTTAATACTTTGTTCGTCTTTCTTTTATTTCTTTCGGGACAGTGGGCTAAAAAAGGGCTACCTACTGGTAAAATGATGAATCTGTTAGATGGTCGTAAGCCAATGTCAATTTTACGAATTCACAACTTTGCTGATTAAGTTATGCTATATTTACGAATATGATATTCAACAGTTTACACAGTTAAACAAATAAAAAATGTATATTTTTTAGGATTTTTGGCTTATCTTGTGTTTAATAAATTTTTTCTTGGTAAAAAAAACGTTTTTTTTTATCTTTTCCTCCTTTAATATCAATTTTTATCGCAATTTTGTATCCTAGATGTAAAGTATCGAAAATGAATGCCATGAAACTTCATTGCAAACTATCGAATATTTTCTAAAATTTCATATTCGATACTTTACCTTCAGTTCAGTGACTATTAACCAAAAATGTCCATTTTGGTAAAGAAGCTAATACTTTTAAACAATTATTATTGATAATTTTACAAATAGTTAAAGTTAAAATGATACCTTCAAAGGATAGTTTTACACTGAAAGATATCTATAAAATTCAAAAATTGAAAATAACGAAACGCGTCAGGTGGGAAAAAATTATATTCAGTGTTTTGGATCTCCTGAAAAGTGCCAATTTTCACATTCGTAATTTTAGCATAGTGCCAATGATATAGCTGAACTGGAAAATATGCATGTTATGTAAAGTACTTTTTAGTGGATTAACTTTAGAAGCTCTAGATCCACTTTTTTCTCTTTATTTAGGGGATTGTCCTGGGCCGTCATTTCAAGTTTTTCCAGTGGGGGGAGGGGGGGCAAAGGATCAAAACATAATGCAATTTCATCGGAAAACATCAAAAACCACGCCCTCTTGTATGTTATTACATTGATTTCTCAAAGTCAGGGGGTTCAATTGACCCCCCTAAATGACGGGCCTGGGATTGTCCTTAGAAAACCTCGTTTTTAGAAACTTTTCACCATTGTCCCAAAGTGTTCTTAAAATTTTACGCCTACTTCTTAAGCTAAAATCCCTGTTAGAAAATCCAAATTAAAATTACCAATAGGCAGAAAAATATTAAGGAAATATTTGTTTCTTAATCTCAAAATTAGTTGCGAGGTTTTCCTCTCCAATTCGCAAGAACATAAAAACGTTTACTGTTGATGGAAAAGTGATAATATAGAATCGCCAGAATGTACAAAGCTTAAGGGTGTGGCTTTTTGAGCCTCTTAAAATTATAATATTACTAATACACTTTCCCATACAAGACTCGTTTTAAGCGTGTTGAATACCTACCTCATACTTTGCTGAATAACTGTATTTCACCTGTTGCATACGATTAAAGGACACAACAATCATAGATTCACATCTGGAAAAAATAGTTTTACATTAATGAATGAAACATGTTATTTATCAGTTACAGTATAGAATATTAATAAGAGATCATAAAAGAAAGCAAAGTTTCATAAAGCGTTGATATCAAAATTGTACTTCCATTTTAAAAGCAATAGAAGATCAGAATGTGTTCTAGAAGAAATAGACTACTAATTTTCAATAGTGATGTGTCGAGCATTATTTACGAAGATGCTACATTTTGCTTATGTATGGAACTATCTGATTCATAGATGACATTTCTTCAAAAATATAACTAAATAAAACGCTTTCGATATTTAGTTATGAGCATGAAACTGGTTTGTTTTTAAGCAGTTTTACATGTGTGTGCGTGTGGGTGCATACTTATTTATGAATGATGAGGAGCCGATATGAAATGCTGATTTTCCTCAAAATAAATTTTAAAGATACTACCATTCTTTAGATAGTCTCCGATTTGCTTTTACATGCCACCGTTAGAAAATTCCACTTCAAACAAATAGATAGCAACAAAGGTTCAAGAGCGTGTAAGCCTTTTCTGTATTTGTTGGAACTGTTGTATGACAGCATATAAAAGGAGAAATTGAAACAATACTCCTGTGTGATTCAATATGCTATCAACAAACATTTTTTATGGAGAACTCTAAAATGGTAAAAAAAAAAGAAGTAACGCAAAATTATACTTACTTGTCATGTCTTGGTATTCCCCGCTGAAAAGGAATAGAAAAGTATCACATTTGTTAAACTTGTACAAACTAATTTAATTTATATAAAACAAAATGGGAGTTGTAAACAAAAAGCAGCATTTTTGGTAACTAAGTTCCAAGTAAGTTTCGCAGTAGCTATCGTAATGGAAAAAATGCTTGCGCATGAATATCAATAAGTAGGAGAATATGCGATAAAGTGAAACAGCCAAGCGGGGGGGGAGTGACATTGTAAAATATTTTCAGTTACTTTAGGACACGCATGGGGCACACTTTAACTTTGTCCGACATTCCCCTGCATATTCTGAAACTAGTTTTTAAATTATTACTAAACTTGACCTTTTGTTCTACTAATATTAATAAAAGGAAAAACAAAATTAATAAAAATGCTACCTTCATACAGATTACAAAGTTAGTGAAATATCACGTTCGAGACACAAATTTTAGAATACTTAATTAATGTGCAATATATACTATCAAAATTCACCGAAAAAAAATCGAATGGTAAACTTAACCGCTATAAATGCGTTTTGGGGAAGAATAAGTCAAAGAAATTCTTCTACAGTAACGTAAGCGTTAACAATTACAAACTATTTTGCTTAAAATTAACGCACTTACTCTCGATGTCAAATGTGAGTGTTCTTGTACATCAACCAGTATTTCTTCACGTCTAGAAAGAATAAAAGTGTGAGTGACTTTCTGTAAGAGCTACTTTATTTTGCCTTAAATAATTTCAGTCAAGCATTTTTTTTATTATTATTATTATTTTAGAAATGTAAAGAAACAATTGCAACAAGTTATTCAAATAAATTGTACTTGTAAACAAACTAATGGAGCGAATTAAATTACTATTGTGCGGTAAAATTCGTATTTTAAGCTAAAATTGAAAATCATTTGCTTACCTGCACGCTTTCGGACAAAGGTCTCGACAAGCTCTATAGACATCAGGATTATCTGGTTCTAAAAAAATCATAAAAAAATAATAAAATATTACTTTTTATGCTATGAAAATTCGAATATTTATTTTACACCTGGAAAAATAGTATTAAGACTCAAAAAGAGAAAATTTTGAGGCAGGGAAAATAAATCAATGTTGTAAGGACACTTAGTTATGGTGCCGCCATGAACATTTCAGCAAATTTACATTCACAATGTTCCTAAAACAAACGTTTTTCTTTGATTTATAAGTCATGACTTCGTAAACATCCTTACCATTCGAAGTTTTGACTTTTTGAGTTGTGTCACTGTTGTTTTTAGTTGTATGACATAGGTGCCTTCATAAATTGACCATAAACGTCATTACAAATAAAAATAGCTGAATAAAAACATTTACAACTAAGACTTTAAAAGCACAGCAATGTTAAATTTGCTAAATTTGATTATTGAGATTATTATACTAGAGCTTGATTTGTTTGCCTCCAGACGCAATTAACGCAAAATACAGCATCGGAATGATTATTGTCAAAAGTTTTCTTCTGTAAATTATTTGATTTAAATACTAAAACGTCACAGAAAAATATAAAGTTAACTCACAATAATTGGAAAATTTAATAAAACGATTAATTGATGCCTGCACATTTGTTCCGTGTATTTAGTAATTGAGTAGTGAGAAATTTGCATTGTATGCAGCCATTATGAAAAAAATCAAAAACTACTCTTAACTCTTTTTACCACATGTACAGTATAACAGGTCTTTCTTTCTCTCTCTCTTTGAACAGATAAAGTTTTGAAAAAAGATTTTCCCGTATCGAAGCAAATCAAGAAATCAATGAAGACAAATTTACACCTTCATTGTCGAAAAAAAAAATGAATAAGAACACGTCATTTTCCTAGAATTGTCACAACACAAAAAATAATGTGTTTGAACGGAGAGAAGAAATGTATTTTTTACAGCAATAAGATATGACGTAGTTACTAAACAGTTAGTTATAAACCTTTTCTATTCAGCTGTATTTGTGACGTTCCTAAAATAAATATGTTTCGCTCATAAAATCAAAGCTTCCTTTATATTCCTGAACGTTTGGAATGCTAACTATTTTTAAGTGTGCTACTGTTCTTCTAGATAATGCTAATATCTGTCATTTCTGTAAAAAGATCAATAGTATTGCTTATTAAATGTCCTTCATTAAATCATAAAGTTTATTTACATTTGTGTAATTCATTAGATTCGACAAGTTCCATGAATTAATTATGCCATATAGTTACAAACTTTAGTCTTACGAATATGTTCCGTACCTGTATGACAGATATTTTCCATATTTGGATAGCTAATGTAATAGGAATCAACGCAGTTAAAATGCTTTATCGAAACATTCAAGTAGCATTCTTCTTGGCAAAGCTGAAACGAGACAAACAGCACTTTCATAAATCTTCTTTTTTTATTTTAATAAGAGAATAAGAAAAGTAAGAATATTCTTAGTCATAATGTTACTATTTCTGAACTACATAGAAAATTTATTTTCCAGCTAGCTTTAAAGTGATAATGACTTTATTATAAGAAAAAATTGTAGGTTCAAGTTCTAAAAAATTGAAAAAAAAATGTTTTTAGTAAAAGAACACTTCGAAAAGGGTATTTTCGGCAAGCAAGAGATAGAAAAAAGAAATTCAACTAATACTACTAAATTACTTTTCTTAAGTAATTTGAAGAAGAATGATCTTCTTTTAAAATATTTTTTTCAATTCCCATAGGTATTATTTAAAATCAAAGAAGCAAGCTCAAAAATATTTTTACTGAAGAAAATTTGGTTGGTAAAAATTTAAAAACATGCTTTTGTGTTACCGTAAAGTCGGCTTACTTGGACCCTAAGGGGTTACTTGAGCCCATTACAGTAGAATGATAAAATCTAGGTTTGGTACTTATTAGTTGAAGACTTGCACGTAGTTCCTCGTTTCTCCTCTAGGTAGAAGCACTCTGCAGTCTCTAATGCTAGTACCAAACCCAGATTTTATCATTTTACTGTGGGCTCAAGTAACCTCCTTGTGGGTCCAAGTAACCCGACTTTACGGTACCTCGAAAAAAGTGCGAAGCAGTAACATGCTGATCTGGAAAACATTGTAACGGAAAGTATAAAAAAAGATCTCATTTCACGTCCTTTTCACTACACTTTGTTACTGCAAACAGTTCAAAATATCCAAATACCTTTTACTAATAAACTGATAGTCAAATATTATGTACAAAAATCTCCTTCAGTAAGTGAATGAGAAAACTTTATGGTGTATTGAGGTTTTATTAGAAATTGTTCTTAGTTTATTTTAAAAATTGAAAAAAGAAATTTCCATGTTTTTGAAACTCTCACGTTGCTGTGTAATTTTTTATGGGTTTGTTAAAATTATATTGAGCCTTACTCTTTTAGTAAGTGGACCTTTGCCAAATCTTTCCAGCCACGTGGATTCATAATCAAAGCATGCAGTTGCGTATGGGGGTGGTAGGCGTTCATTAACTAACTAAAAGTGAAAAAACAGCAAATATTTTAGGTAAATTACAGCAGTTATGAATAAAGTCAAAACTACAATCATAAAAATGTAAAATAGAAACAACTCAGAAAAGTAAAATAGCAACATTCTGTTTTACTTACGCTTGTAAACAGCTTTTAAGAAATTTGTAGAGTACGTAAAATCTCGTTCGTGGTAAAGTGAAAAAGTTTTCTTTGTTGCTAGGGGACATGCGAAACTCTGCTCAATAATGCCAGTTGACCCTCATAAACCGCATTGCAATCTTGTGTGGTTAACAAAGAGATAAATCGTCAGTTAGGAATATGAGCATGAAGACTTTCAAATGCGGATGGATTCAGTTTTACCTAGGATTTTTGTAAAATTAAAAACTCTTATAAATCGCTTCTAGTTATCTTGAATGCTAAGGGAATTTAAAAGGCTTATAAATCGCCTCTAGTTAGATTGAAATCTAAAAGCAAACTTCATTTAGTACAAAAAAAGGTTTTTCAAATGATACATAGTTAAGACGTATTGAGACCACTTAATTCGATTGAGTAATGGCTGCAAGAGATTCTGTACAATCTGAAAAGAGCATAAGTTACAATTGTGGTTCTGTTCTCTTCTGAAAAGAATAACCCTTTAATTTCTTAATAAGCAACAGCCCGCCGTAAGAAATTTTGTTTATACAAGCCAACAAATGAAAGTGTACTTCGACAATACACAGAAAAGTAGCAGTTATTGATTTATTTATTTACGGCGTTGTCCAAATTAAACTTCCCTAACTCAGAGGCCTGTGCAAGACGTTGTATGGGTCATAATGTGATGAAATTTTGAAAACAGACACTTCAGACCATGCGCTCGAGATTTATTAAAGAAAAAAAAAATAGTACAAAAATTTGCCGATAGGTGGCGCTGCAGATTAATAAGACATTCTACAGATGTATATGATATGTATGCCGTATTTCATCACAGCTCTTTCCATTCGTAAAGCAGTGTGTTCTACAGCTGAACGTAATAAGTGCACACTAATTCCACGAATTGCGTCTTCAAGATGTGCCAAAATTGTGGGATGTTATTTTTTTCGAAAAGGTGACTTCAAGAAAGTACGAAACTTGCTCTGTTACAAGAAGACGGTATCAAGACCCCCCTCCCCCCCCCCCATGTTGACAACATTTGTAATTCCTGAACTTCAACAACGTGGCCGTCTCCAGGACACGATATTTACGCAGGACGGTGCACCACCCCATATTCTACGTGGCTTTCAACAGATGTGACGGGCAACTTTAACCGGATGCACGTGTGATCAGCTGCTGTGACTTTTGGTTATGAGGAATCTTCAAGGATCGGGTCTATTGAGAACACCCCAAAACCTTGGCACATCTTAAAGACGCAATTAATGGTCATGTTCGTGGAATTAGTGTGGACTTATTCCGTTCAGCTGTAGAACAAACTGCTTTACGAATGGAAAGAGTTGTGGAGAAACACGGCACACATATGGAACATCTGTAGAATGTCTTGTTAATCTGCAGCGCCACCTATCGTCAACTTTTTGTACTATTTTTTTTTCTTTAATAAATCTCGAGCGCATGGTCTGAAGTGTCTGTTTTCAAAATTTCATCACATTATGACCCATACAACGTCTTGCACAGTCCTCTGAGTTGGGGAAGTTTAATTTGGACAACCCTGTGTTTTAACCCCACCAGTAATCACCGTACCTACCCTGATAAATGTTTAACTGGATATGGGTTTCTGGGAAACACATAAACTGGACATTATTTTACACAGAAAAAAGCATAAGAAGCTTGAAAGAAAATTGATATGTACAGAAACAGGTAATAATATTTGGAGGGTCAGGGGGAAAAACCATGGTAGTCCACTTTTTGTTGAATTTAAACTGATGCTACCACCTGTTAGAAAAATAAGTGTAATTTCGTTTAGTATATGCAATATTCGTGAAAAAACACTGTAGTCCATGTATTATTGTCATTTTCGAACAAGTATACTGGGGAAGTTTATGAGTTCGTAAAGTTTAAATTTCGTTTTTCTCAAAATGAATCAAATGTGACTACCGTGGTTTTTTCCCCTGACCCTTCATTTCTATTAAAGTTTTTAGGCGGAAAATTTGAAGTCTTCTATTTGCGTGTTGAGTAAAAATATTATTTTATGGAGATTCTTGCGAGTAGCTGGATGATGTAGAATATGAAGTATGTTTCTGGATAACGGAAGGTTGAGATTATATGTGCAATGGAAAGAGCTAGTTAACGGACAATTGAATAAGTAATGTTCAGGAGTTCTAAGTTAACTGCAAGCACATAATGGTGAGTTTAATATCTTAAATCTGTGTAGATATGAAGGAAAAGGACCGTGTGAGCTAAGAAATTGAAATTCCATCGGATGTTTGCAGCGTGGTTTTAGCTTGACTTTCGGTAGGATATCGTGAACTCTCCGACCAGTTTCTGCAGTGTCCCAGATTTTCTGCCAATTTTGAAGTCAATCAGACCAAAGGTGATGTTCGAGGAAGGATTTTGGCAGAGGAATTTTAAAAACTAATGGATGTGCTGGGTTCAGCACATTCATTAGTAGCAACTTACATACAAGGCAGTGAAGCATGCTGACAGTGACGAAACTTCCACTTCTCTTAATAGTGATAAAAATGGCAAACCACACAACAATGACTACAAAAATGCTGCAACCGTGACCTAAACCATATCTTGAGAATTGCCATGGAAAATGTGGGACATATTTTTGCCTTACACTGCATTATAAAATTAATCCGAAGAACTTTTCACGCCAGGAACTACCTATCACCTTTTTACAAACTCAAAAATATGTACATATAACCAAGTTTTAATTAAATGGGAACTTACTTTAGATGGGAAAATGTAATAATTGGAACAAGGTTTAACAGAAAATCCTACAACAAATGGGTTGAATATTGAGTAAGGATCGTGTAAGGCCAACTGCATTGCAAATGGTGATCCGCTGTAGAACATATCTTTCATTCTGAGATCAGATTTCAAATGGAATAAAAGCACTGTAAGAAAATATTTAAAATTTTGAATTATATATAGCGATAAATTTCTATATTACAAACAAGGTATCAATTCCTTATTTGCTATTTACAAGTTAACTGGTAGTTCTTTAAATTATCTTCAAGTGAAAACGTAAAATTGCAAAGATAACTTTATAAATAAGTCTTTTACAGAGATCAAATGTAAACGTCAATCTCAAAGCGAAGTGTAGTCATTCAGAGTAACTTTGAGCTATTTCAGTTTAATTTTGCTTCACTTCATTTTTTTAAAAATATTTGCATTTAAAAGAAAACCGAACGATAAGTCCAGCATTCACTTGCAAAGTTCTGTACCTCAGAACCAGACTAACGTAAGTCCATTTTCGTCATTTTTCGGTAGAGGGGAAAAACGATTGTCGAATACATCGTTTTTCCTCTCTACTGAAAAATGACGAAAATGGACTTACGTTAGTCTGGTTCTGAGGTACAGAGTTATGGAATCAGTTTTTGCTCTGTATTTTACAAAGTTACGCTGGTAATATTGTACACATAACTTTCAACATTCAATCGTCTTGAACTTACTGCTTAGGAGCTAGTTTTGAAGTGGTTCAGTATGTTTCTCCAACATTGCGATATTCTGTGCAATATTATAAATGTGATAAACATATTCTGATACTTTTAAGTAAAAAGTAAAAGCTTTTAAAAATTTATAAATTTTCTTTTCTCGCCTTAAAGTTGCTCTATTTTTCTTGAAATAATTATTTTAAACCCCATTTATGCCGTATCTCAAAGTTATATATTAATGATACATTTCGTATACGTACTTGTCTGTGTTTTGATCATTTTCGCTCCTTCTGTTTTCCCCCACAAACTATTAAAAGCGTAACAGTTGTTTGGTAGTCCCTTAACGTCAAACACATTTAAAATTTGGTACTCTTTCCTGAAAAATAAAAGCAGTATTCAAGAAGCCATCCTAAATAGTGATCAAACACTAAGTGCACATGAAGTAGCCAAGTGATTTTCTGTAAGCATTTTCTGTATATATATATATATATATATATATATATGTATATATATATATAAAATCTTAATGAATTAATTACAGTGAACTCTCACTTATACGCTGCCTCATTTATGCGCCTTTTTCACTTATACGACGGTTTTAAATGGTACCAACACATTCCATAGCAAAATAATGATAGTATCATTCGTTTATGCGTTGCTCTAAAGATAAATATTTCACTTATGCGCCGAATTTTCCGTAAAATGTTTAAAAAAAAAATATTTATTTTCTTTAAAAAATAAGCATTTTTCTTCACTTTCCTCCTTAATATTTCGCCTTTATTGCTCACGGAAGGCATTTTTTCCGCATGAACTAGAGTTCGGAGAGGGACAATTACCTATTATGGATCATTTTAAAAGGAACAGTTTGTAATTAGGTATGCTACTATTTTTATTTTCTCTTTATCTTTATAGTTACGTTGCAGTAATTGTCAAACCGTAGTAATATGTCCCATGTCTGTAGAAACATTCTTATTCATTCTCTCATTAGAACCTATGTTGCATTTTAGTCCTTTAAATAGGCTTGTTCACTTATACGTCTCTTTTACTTACGCGCCTTTTTCTGTTGGTCCCTTGGGTAGGTGCATAAGTGAGAGTTCACTGTATGAAATTAACATTACTTAGGCATAATTAAATTACTACCTAAGCACACACAACATAACCTTAACCCTTTTAAACTCTAGCTTAAAATTTAAATTAATGTTAGCTTCAGAGCACGATAGCAATTCACAAAGACCGAAATTTCGCAGACGAATAACTAGAATGAGGAACTCAAAGGAGAAAGTTCCAATTTGCTGGAAGCAATAAATCAGCAGATGAACCAAATGGAGTTTACTAAAATTGGACAGCCTAAAAAAGTAAGATGGTGCATTTTGTAAAGTACTCCAAAAAATGATTCAATAAGTTGGCTTGAACTACAGGAATCCATTTATATTTTTAAAAGCATTTTTAAAATGGATTCAACGCACTTTCAACAGATTAAATTCTTAGAAATTAGAAAGAATTCACGGATCCAGTACTTTATTCTATATAAAGTTAAGGAAGGAAGAAGAAGCAGAGTAAAAATAAAATAAACGTAACGTAAGTGCCGTAGGTTTAAGGAGTTATTCAATTGGGCCGTGGTGGCCCGATCGGTGAGGCGTCGGACTCGTGACCGGGGGGACCCGGGTTCGATCCCAGCCGATCAAAGATCCACCGTCTTGATTAATGGTGGCTGGGCGACGTTAAAAATGTCGTGGTCACAAAGTCCTCCAAGTGAAACGATACCTCTGGGGGTGCTGGGCCAAGGGTTTGCTCGACCCTTGGTTCTGGTTCAAAAGTAACAGAGCGCTCTTCAGGGCCCTATCCCGGTTAAACCACGAGTTGTGGTAGGTACGGGAGGTACCTGGAGTGTGTGGAGTTATTCAATTTATAACTTAAAGACAAAATTTAGGATGGCTTTCAAGAAATTATTATAACTTAGCAAAAAAAAATTAAATTCTCCGAAAGAGTAAAATAATACATTTTGTGGAGTTTTATCACACTATAAGTTGACTTCGAAAGAATATGACTTTGATCAGTTCACTTACGTGCAGTCTTGAATTCTGGGCGCATCGTATAGCATGCACAAAGAGACGAGATCATCAACTTGCATTCCCATTTCCTGATATTCTAATCGTGAAATGTCAGGTAACTCTCTGGGTGTTACAGTTGGAAACTAATAATGCAAAAACAAATGCAGTAAACAATAAGCAATGTAAAATAAGATATTTATCAAAATAAAAGAGCAAATTAAAAGCAGATCTATTTTTGAACATTCAAGGACGAAGTTTTTTGTAAAATTATTTTCAAGTTTGGCCTAACGGGAAGATATATGCAAAACATTGGTTTTAAAGGACTGAATATTGAGTTTTTCTATAAAGCGCGCGACGCCTATATATATGATTCAGTGATGTGGTGAGTGGATATATGTTTCTACGGTGTGCTGATAATAAGAGAGCATTTCCATTGATACAGTTAGACAGATATTGATAAATATATGAGTTTTAACGTAATTATCTACATTAATGATAACCTATTTCAAAACAACTCTGTTAGAAAACTGTCTTAGCTGCCGTCTTCATATTTAAATCAACACCAAGTTCGGAGTTTGAAATTAAGAGCCTAAGGCAGGAATTCAAGTGAAACACGGACGATCGCAACTCACCAATGCAATCGCAAATTCCAAAATTTGGATTCAAGTGAAACGAATTCACTTGAATTCGACTTACAGTAGCGGTTGCAATATGCGATCGCCTCGAAGCGACTGCAATGGTGTTTCACTTGAATTCGGCCCTAAAATTAAGACACAAAATATATATTGCGTATTTGAGAAGCATTAGTTGGTTTTGTGTTGAGTTATGAAAAAAAAATTCAATGATCTCAAGCAACAACGTATTTTGATGAAAAAGCTATCAGAGGGATATTTCATATGGATGTCTAAAATTTTAGTTTAAATGTTTTTCGCTCTATTCAAAACAGTTGTTATGTACCATGCATCATTGATCTATGCATAAAATTTCATCTTTTTGATTGAAAAAGAGAATAAGACTAACGAAATGTTTTACGCACTTATCCCTTACGTAAGTTTTTTTTTTAACTTACACAATATTAAGAACAATATTTTTTTCTCTTTTGAAAATCATTGCTCTTAACCAAGCTACAACTAATGTACAACTATGCAAATGCCAAGCAAAAATGACGATGGACTCTTTTGGAATATTTCTTTCAATATGCCCAAGAATCAAACAAACGAAGGGTACAATGACTCCCTTTAGCAAATATTTTAAGTGGTATTTGAATTCAAAGAATGATCAGAGAAATTTCAAAATCATTTGAATCTTGTCACATTTGTGTATTTACAGTAATAACAATAAAATATTTCACAATTAACTGAAAGAGAAATTAAAACTAATGAAATTATACGCCATGAAACCAATTGAAATATATTATAAAATATAAACACTTGTTCATTTCCCTGTTTGAAAAGATAAATTACTTACCGATTCATTTTCTGGGGGATTATGATTTGAATCACAGTAAAAAGGATCCTTCTTGCAGAACTCCACTAAACTCGTATTCGGATAGCACAAAGTCGGAAATCTTTTGCAGAAAGGTTCAGATTTTATGCTGCAAATTTTATTGTTGATGATTACTTTTCAAAACATGTTGATGATCCACATAAATTATAAATAAGAACATGTTTCGGTAACAATAGCAGTATAAGTCAAATCTCAAAAAAATTAATTTATTTTATTGCAGTAAACATTAGTGTATCTCAAACACTGAGTGTCACGTGTGCCGCAAATAATCCAAAAAGCTATAAGTGAGTAAAAAATAAGATAAAAATTTCTTGTATTTTATGCATTTTGGACATAAAAGCAATGAAGAAAAGGTATACTTGCAATAAAATTTACGCAATATATAACTTTAATTTTTCGATTTAAATTCAAAAAAAAAATCCTTTGTTTCTTTTCGAAAAACACGTTATTTACGTTCTTCACTGTCACTTTTTAGTATCAGTTTTTCAGTTAGCTCTGCGTCTTTCTTTTTTTTTTTATGTATTATTTTCTGTTGCATCTTGAAATACTGCATCAGTTCGGTGCTGAATCGCAAATCTCTCTGTTATACACAAAGTGTTTTGTAGAAAAAAAAATAAAAATCTCTCTCCTATAACAATTTCGATGATGCAGTCAACGACCAAGCGCGGATACAGGGGGGAGGGTCATGAGGGTCATGGGGGCGCGGATACATGGAGGGCCGCCCCACCTTAAGCGGCCAAATATAGCTTGAAACTACATTTTTTGGGTCTAATATTACGAAAAAATTGCCAAACACACCATTTTTGCTTAAAATTGCACTTTGACACCCCTCCCCTTTCCCGAAAATGAACCCCTCCTTAACCACAAGCTGGATCTGCCATTGTCTACGACATGACTCTCCCTACGTCACAAATCCTGCCTTTTTTACTAAAGTGCAACTTAGTTTATCCCGAGTAATTGGGACCAAAGGCAATCCGGATAACTACAAATTTTCCACATTTTCAGATTCCTTTTTCCAAGCAAAAAAAAAAATCTCTATTTTTCAATTAATTGCTTATGAAATGCCCCTACTATGGTCTTGAAACTGCACAAGATCCTCAACCAAGTCCTATCGCATTCACCAATCGAGTTAAGCCTGAGTCGGACGCTCGAACAGCCGAATCAAGAAATCTTATTGGTTGGGTGGGTTTGGCTTGGATCGAAGGTTTGGGTGTCTGTCTAACTGAGGTTCAACTCGACTGGTGCGATAAATGTAGTCAAATGAGTAAGCGGGCTTGTTATGTAATGTATATTCTATTGTTGAATTGGTAGTTAACTACTAATCTGCCGTGGGCAGGTAAACGGCAGTATCTGCAAAAATGAGTTTTCGAGATATTTGAAGAAACGCGTTTTTGATTTCCCACAAAGATCAATAAAACATTGAACTTCGAACATAGGCGATACTATATGTTTATACCGATATATTTTTTGGGTAATCGATTGAATTTTGATTTTGCAAGCGCAAAGAGAGGTAAAGCAGATACTGCCCTTTACCTGCCCTTTTCACTCTAATTGTCATGCGGAATTGACTGGCAGTCGGCAGTAACTGCAGAGTATGCTACTAAATGTCCAGTATTTACATATTCGACAACATGCGAAGTAGATATGTTATTACGAAATATATTATTGCATTGTGAATGATATGTTTTATTTAAAAATATACATAAATACCGAGTTCCTTGATATAGATTTAATATAAACGAACGCGAAATATAATTAAAAAGTATAATGAAACTGTATTGTATTATGCAAAATATGAAGCAAAACTCGATGATTCTTCAGCCATTTTTACTTTCTTTTACTTAGTGAAGGAAGTATTGTGATCTCGAAGAAAATTTCACTCAAATTTCGGTCTATATTTTAATTTTGCTCGCCCCCGAATGAATGTTGAGTAGTTTTTTCGACCTATCAGCACGTGCATATGTACCTACTAACATATAAACAGCCGAAATATCCTTTTCCCCTCGACCATGTCCCAGTTAATTACGATGAGTTTTCTCGTAACGTCTGTATGTACGTATGTATGTACGTACGTATGTTTCTATGTATGTGCGTATGTATGTATGTCGCATAACTCAAAAACTATATGCCGTAGAAGCTTCTAGTTTGGTATGTAGGCTCTGAGGGTGGTCTAGTTGTGCACCTCCCCTTGTGGTTGCATTCGAATGTTCCCAAGGGGGTCTTTTACCCCTTTGTGGGCTAAATCAATGTTAATTTCAATGCAAATTGAGTAATATGATTTGGTACAACCACTTGGTGATATATCGCCAAACTTTTGGTAGCCAAGTGTTTGCCGCCAAGTTGGCGACAAATTTGGTGAAAAAAATGACTTTTTTTTTAAAATTTGGATTCAATTTGGCGCTATTAGGCATATTTTGTGAAGAAATCACTTAATAATGTTAAAATTGGCGATATTTAGAAAATAAATCATTGAAAACATTATTTTGCATTGATTCGGGACAAACTGGGGGTGTAAATGTTTGAATTGTTATCTTGCTCACTCTAATGTACTATTTTAACACTTGAGTTATTTATTATGGAACTTAAACGTAAAAGGAAGTAGTGTGGCGTTCACATCAGATGTTTTAAAATTACTACAAATCAGTTAATGTTTTGTAATTTGTATCAAAACAAGAAATCACTTTGAGAAAAAGAGCGCTTGAAATGCTTGTTGTGCTGACGATTTTTTTTATAGCACTATTAAAACAGCTAGGGATTAAACTACAAAAACTATCGTCTGTTAGTATGAAAGCAACTGTAATTAAAAGAAAACAAAACAATGTAAATAAAATCATTTCATTGCTGCATTTTTGTTTGTCGTCTGCCAAGTTTGGCTTGTGTATCTTTGAAATCGTGAAAAATATTGTCTGCTAGTGGAGAGAAACTTTATTTGAAAGAAAAAAAACCTGGTATGGACCCCACACTACTTCCTTTTACGTGTAAATTTATTAGTAGATGCCTTAAGTGTTTAAATAGTGCTTGGAATAAGCAAGATAACAATTCAAACATTTACGCCCCTAATGTACCACGAATAATGCAAAAAATGATTTACAACGATTCATTTTCAAAATATCGCCGATTTTAGCATCATTCAGTGGATTTTTCGCAAAATACCGCCAAAAGCGCTAAATCGAGCCCAAACTCATAAAATAATTTTTTTCGCCAAATTTGTCGCCAATTTGGCGATATGTTACCAAGTTGGCGACAAGCACTTGGCGACCAAAAGCTTGGTGATATATCGCCAAGTGGAAATGCCAATTTGTCTCACTCAAGTCTGCATTGATATTAACACTGATTCACCCCAAAAATGAATAAAACACACCCTTGGGAACATTCAAGTGCAACCAATGACCTCCCGTGACCTCCCATTAGGACACCCCTACTTTCGCTCAGTTTAGGTACAAAGGAAAACGGTTTTTGCGGCTTGATGCAAGTTTTGCACAGCGATTCATATTATGTTCATCCTGCAGACATGCAGATACTGCCGTTTACCTGCCCATCGTAACGAAAAATGCAGTTACTGCTAATTACCACTGGTTAAAAAACAGTTTTTTTTCATCGGAAACCAAAAAAAGATGCTTGTACCATAAAACTAATTTAACATAGATTTCAAAAATGCAAAAAAATGAAAATCGAAAATTTTGCAGTTACTGCCCTTTACCTGCCCACGGCAGTAATATTCTGCTGTAGTTTTCTTGCATACGTGACTAAAGGGCTTGGGAGATGAAGGGGTTATGCAACAAAAACCAAACCAAATGGGTAAGCGGGCTTGTTTAGTTCTGTTCAAGCCTCTTGTTCCAATTATGCAATGTATATTCTATTGTTAAATTGGTAGTTGACTACTAATATTCTGCTCTAGTTTTCTTGCATACGTGACTAAAGGGCTTGGGAGATGAAGGGGTTGTGCAACAAAAACCAAACCAAATGGGTAAGCGGGATTGTTTAGTTCTGTTCAACCCTCTTGTTCCAATTGTGCAATGCATATTCTATTGTTGAACTGGCAGTTGACTACTAATATTCTGCTCTAGTTTTTTTGCATACGTGATTAAAGGGCTTGGGAGATGAAGGGGTTATGAAACAAAAACCAAATCAAATGGGTAAACGGGCTTGTTTAGTTCTGTTCAAGCCTCTTGTTCCAATTATGTAATGTATATTCTATTGTTGAATTGGCAGTTGACTACTAATATTCTGCTCTAGTTTTCTTGCATACGTGATTAAAAGGCTTGGGAGATGAAGGGGTTATGCAACAAAAACCAAATCAAATGGGTAAGCGGGCTTGTTTAGTTCTGTTCAAGCCACTTGTTCCAATTATGCAATGTATATTCTATCTCCCCAAAAACAACAGTGTTGTAAAAATATCCCCCGCCAAGAAAACCTTAAATACTCAGCCTTAAAAAGTTATGATATCGAGTTTTCCCGCCAAGTTTGTGCCAAACTACAACTAACCTGTATGTATAGTTCTTTTAAATTGTTTTCAGTCTTGCCAGGCGGGAAGCTTTGTCTTGTGAGGTGGTTGCTTAATGAGTAAAAACTTCCCGCCTGGCAGGACTGAAAACAATTTAAAAGAACTATACATACAGGTTAGTTGTAGTTTGGCACAAACTTGGCGGGAAAACTCGATATCATAACTTTTTAAGGCTGAGTATTTAAGGTTTTCTTGGCGGGGGATTTTTTTACAACACTGTTGTTTTTGGGGAGATATCACATGTTTTTGCATTAATATTATTTCTTTGCCTGTTTTTTTTTCTCTTCAAAATTTACTTTGCATGTTTTTTTTCCCTTCAACATTTTTCTTGGCGGTCCGACATCTGTGGTTTTCTTGGCGGCATGCATTTGGTGCAAAAGTTCAAGGATCTTCTTCAGTCTAGGATAAATTTGAAATCAATCACAATGTACCACCCGAACCGACGCAAAACAAAGCTAGTTGCTAACAATACTACGATTAAATTAAAAGTTTAAAAAAAAAACCCCAACCCTTACTGCCGATCTCATATTAAAATGAACTAAATTGAAGATCCCTTTTAAAAGCCTTATGCAATAAAATCAATTACAAATATTTTATTTGTTAACAAATAGAAACTGGCAACAGATGAAATTATAAATCATTGAGTTTTCTTTCCTCGTGGCCCAACAATGAAAACATAAATGCTCAGATGTTGAACAGAGCTAGTAGATAGAAATCGGACCAATTTTAAGCATTAATAACTCCGGGGTGCGATGACCCCGGGGGGTAAATTTTGGGAAAATGTCCTCAATGTCTCATCGAGAATATTCATACCAAAAATCAACACTAAAGACCCCCGGGGAGAAAAGATACGGAAAATAAAAACGAGGGGGGAGGGGGTGGGGGGTCGAAAAACCCCCTATGCCGAGCTTTGGGACAAAATAAATGTGGGTGCAAAAGCAGAGCTCAATCCGAGTTACCGTTTAGTCTGGACCCCTGTCAAACAATTTTTAAAAAGTGCGAAAAATAGCGATTTTATAACATATATCACCCCTCCCCCTGAGGGTCCTGGATGTTTTGCTTTAGTATGTGCCGTCAGGGGCCGCTGGAGATTGAGTATACCAAAAATGAACTCTAAGGATCTTTATGGGGCTGAGATACAGAGGGGTGAAAACCCCGGTTTGGTTACTCGCGTAAACAGTCCTAGTCGCTCTTTTACATTTTTATTGGCGACGGAAATTTCTTGGTGGCTTGTATTTGGTTTTCTTGGCGGGGCGGGACGCTCCCGCGTCCCGTGATTGTTGAATTGGCAGTTGACTACTAATATTCTGCTCTAGTTTTCTTGCATACGTGATTAAAGGGCTTGGAAGATGAAGGGGTTATGCAACAAAACCCAAATCAAATGGGTAAATGAGCTTGTTTAGTTCTATTCAAGCCTCTTGTTCCAATTATGCAATGTATATTCTATTGTTAAATTGGTAGTTGACTACTAATATTCTGCTCTAGTTTTCTTGCATACGTGACTAAAGGGCTTGGGAGATGAAGGGGTTATGCAACAAAAACCAAATCAAATGGGTAAGCGGGCTTGTTTAGTTCTGTTCAAGCCTCTTGTTCCAATTATGTAATGTATATTCTGTTGTTGAACTGGTAGTTGACTACTAATATTCTGCTCTAGTTTTTTTGCATACGTCATTAAAGGGCTTGGGAGATGAAGGGGTTATGTAATAAAACCCAAATTGCGAGAAATAAAAGTTTAAAATTTTACCGTTGCAATTGTTGCAGCTTTTTTGTTTTCTGATTTTGTCGTAAAGTGAACGCATGAAGTTGGTCTAATGACATCTACTTTTTGATGTACCAAGTTTTAATTGCTTACTTGTATCCACTGCTTACCATTGTCCAGAGTGTATTTTCAAGAAATAACATTTCCCTTTCATCCTCCAAACCCTCCAATAATTAACATGTAAGAATGATTTCGAAAGTGTTCCTTTTATACCCATTATAGCTGCAGACGGAAAAAGCGGGTAGCTCAAACTCGTCGGGGAACTCGTACTGCACGTCCACAACTGTCGGGTACGTCCAATACACTCCAAGAAAAGAAAACGTCTGCCAGAAGAATCCAGTCAAGCAGCCACAGAAGACGAAAACTTTTAAGCCTTTGCGGAATGCGTTTCTTGTTAAAACAATTTGAGGAATTCCAGTAATCAGGGATTTCTTCAGGAGTTTTTTGAATCTTGTCCAAAACTTCATTGCAGACAGTTTTAATTCTGTTAAAAGAACGAAAAAAAATATAATAACCGTGGGCCGTTTTCTCGTGTGTCTCTTATATTTGTGAGTGATGCTCTCCAAATTGGCCAAATTCATGTTCCAAGCCTTTATCTTAGTATATATCTTTTTTTTTTTTATTAAATGCAAGAGGCATGTATATGATGTTTAGAAGTTATTTTAGTAATTTAGATATTTATTTATAAATTAATTAATACTGTAGCTGAAATTAATCATTTGTTTCACTCTTTTATACTGTCCCCACACAAGATTTCAACTTTTAAAATTAATTTTTGGAACATTAAAGTATGAATATATCATTTATTTTTCAATAATTTGAATTTTTTTACGTTGGAGTGAAAATATGACATTTTATAATTTATTATTTAAAATGTTAACTTTTTCATAATTTGATGCTTTCCCCGCCTTTTTATGTCAGTCTCTAATTGATCTATCAAAATTCTTCTAATCGCTACTAGAGGGCATATAAAGCTGGTTCATGGAACCAGAATGCTTTGGAAGCCATCACATCATATTGCATTAAGAAAAAAGTAGCTTGGTTTTTAATTTTATTGCTCTCATGGGTAATTTTTGACTGAAAGTGTTTTCATCTTCATCACTCTCTCATCAGCCCCTACTTAACACAGGAAAACGTTATAATTTTCGTATTAATATTAATTTATAAGTATTTAGGTTAGTTAAAGCTCACTAAGCTTAATCTCAATTCAGATAACTGTAAAAAAGGAAATGGCCATTTTGTAAAAATTTATCACTCCCTCACATCACTCATAAGTGAGGGAGTGATGACTTTAGGTTATTATGCTATCAGATTAAACGGAAGAACGATGCAAGTTCATCAGGTTGTCTTTTCAAGAAACGTGCATTGCAGTTTCTTTTCTTTTTTTTAAATTCATTAAGTTGTTTCTAATGTCCATTCAATAAAACTTATAGCCATTTTCACCTAGGTAAAGCTTAAGATAGGCTTTGTCTCCCTCATTTGCGCATAAAGAAAGAAACAAAAATGGGCCCAAAAACTAAATATGACTGATCATGGTAAATATTCCTCCTACTATATATCGCTGCTTGAAATGAACAACGGCATATCTGCAAAAATCGATTTTTTTTTATTACATCAAAAAATTCTGTTTTTTTAACTCTTTCTTGTGGTATTATCGGCATATCTCTAGTTTTAAAATATCACGCAGCAATCGTTAATATCGTTGTGCATAGTTATTATTTTGGCGCGCTTTTCCCAGTAAACAACGACACAGCCGCCATTGTGTCAGTTCTGAATAAGTGCTTGGAGTGTCTATCACCTATGTCTATGTAAGTTGATTCGACATAAGTACCCTTAATACCATTTTACTTCAAAATGCCGTTTTACTGCAAAAACTTTGAAACGCTCTCCTGAAAAGTCGTGTTTTGCAGATATGCCGTTGTTCATTTCAAGCAGCGATATGAGCTCAGATTAACTCATAAAAAATAAATCATATTATGTTTTTGACAAAATCATAGAAAAAAATTTAGACTCTTATTCGGGTTTTTTGGAGAGAATCACCCATGTATGGTTGAAGTGACTCGAGAACTATTAATTGCCTTTTAATACAAATTAAATTACAAAACAAAAACGTACATCTTCAGCTGAGTCGCATGTAAGGTACCAAATTTGGAGTCTAATTTAGTTTAAATATTTCTAGAGCGTAACTTGAATGCTATTTGAAATAGTTGAACCTAAGTTAAACACTTGGAATGCAGCAATAACGTTTCACCGTGACCACATGCAAATTACGTGGCCTTCCCATAGTAGAAAAGAAGGGTTCCAGGTTATGGGATTCATTAGAATGAGAAACAGTTAAGAAAGAATGAAATCGGCAGTCCGTGCTAGAAGTTTTCCCTGTTAGTTAACGGGGATGCGTGCTCATGCATAGCAATTAAAAGATATGAGTTAGGTTTATCCAAGTTAGGTCAAATAGACGCTCATGTAGTTAGTACTTTTTTTCGTGCAAATAATGTCTTTGCTGGGCATCGGAATTCAGTGCTGGATCTTTTTAAACTATCTTATTTGTTTATCAAGATAATAGAAGGATAGCAAAGGGGGGGGGGGGGAGTTTCCAAAATTTCAAAAGTATTTTTTTCTGAAAGAGCATGCTTCAAAACATAGGAATTGACCATTTTTTTTTATTTTTTGACACAGTTATATATTTTTTATGAATTATTTTAACCGGTGCGCAGATGCTATTCCGAAAAAAAACATCTGCGCATGACGTCAGTGGTGCACGTAAGCGCGAAATCTAATTGGTTGTAGTGAGATGACGAAAGTCGTGACGTCACCGATTCCTGCGATTGGACAACTCAAGTCAAGTAAAATGGTGTTATTATTGGAAAGAGAGCTGTTAGGTGCACCACTGACGTTACAAAAACCACGCCCCGTTTTCAAGATAGGGTATTTAAAAAAATTAATAAAAAATAAACTGTTGAGAAAATTAAAGTATTTTCCGGGCCCATGTTATTTTTTTATATCATTCTATCAATTTCAGTAACAAAAAGTTAGTACTTTTGACTGAAGGAAACTCTCCCATTGTAAAGAAAACGTCTTTAAGATGAAAACTAAAAAGTTAAAGATTCTTTGCATGCATTTCATTATACCTTAATCTATTTCTGGTAGATGGTAAGACTACGCAATTATGTGGTTGAAAGTAAGCACCCCATTGGTAAAGAGAGATCTTGAATAAGATTTATTTCTTTTCTTCAGCCTGGATTTTCCTATTCATTTTCTTTGTAAGGACAATTAATTCATGGTGAAAGTGAAACTTTTTGGTTCAAAAATGTAAATAATACAGGGCGAAAACAAAATGCGATTTTGAGGGGGAAATTTTTTCAACGAAGAATTCAGGATTATGCTTTTTGTTCTAACTTATAATTTAATGCTAGTTTCAACAAAGAATTAGCTAAGTTGAAAAACAAATAAAATAGGCTTGAAACAAGTAAATATTTGACTGTACTACATTCAGAGTAAATGTACCTTCAATAAACCACATAATTGGCCACTTGCTTTGTTTGTTGAAAAAGAAATCTAATTGTTCACGAATGTAAACAAATAAAGTAATAGGAAGTTTTAATTGTTTGAAATTCTTTCTTTCAAATATACAAAAGAAAATATTTAGTTAGTCGTTCTTGTATGGCTTGTAGATAACTTATTTCATTGAAATATCACGTTCTGAAAACATACAGATACAAAACACAGAATATGATATTTTTCTGTTTCTATCATTTTTAACTAAGAAAATAACTTTCTAAAGAAGAATAAAAAGCCAAATCGGCTAATATCAGTTGAAAACTCACTATAAACCAATTGCTGTGATAATCACCATCCGTTATACATTGTAGATCGAGCTTTTCTTGTGAACGACAGACAGTATTTCAAGCTTCTTCATCCTTGTGTGGAAACACACCATCGATGGAAAAAACTATTTTAATAGGAAAAATACGTTCTTCATAACGGTACTAACAAAAAGAAAAAAAGATTGCAGAAAACAAGCATAAGCTACAGCGTATTGAAAACACTTTTTTTCAAAAAATAAATATGCACGTTCAATCCACACAAACGTAAATTTAAGAGGTACCTAAAAAAATCTATCTCTTTTTTTTTCCTTTGGAGATGTCAAAAATATTGGTAAATAAATGGAATTGTCATTTGCATGTTTCTAGATAAAAGTTTTTGGGGAATTGCAAGTGAATCGTCAGATCGCAAAATGCGTGAACGAATTCATAAAATCAATATCAAAAATGCATTACTTTCAATTTAGTGAAAATCAACATCAGCATCTAGTTCTTGCAATATGTTCTTTATTTTTCTCATGAATTAACACTTACCCACAAATCACGAAAGATGAGTGAATGGAAATGAAAAATGGTGAGAAAAGTTCTTCCATCCATATTGTTACTATGTTAAAAAAAAGAGAAGAAAAAAAAACATCGGCAAATTCAAAAAATACTGTATTTCATATTAATCAGCAACTTACAGTTGCAGTTATATTTTACAATTTTTCATCGCTGTTTAAATTGTTTTCATTTACGAAACAGGAAAAGTTAATCCTTTCTTTGTAGTAAGACTTAATAAAGTAAAATGTAAATATGTATAATAAAATAAATATAGTGCAACAAACGGATACTAACCTTTAATTAAGTGAAACGCTTAGTTTTAACCTTTGCGAATTATTTTACCTATTGCTATAAATAAAAGATGCTTGAAGGTTTTGAACAGAATTTTTGATAAATTGTACTAAAATGAACAATAGGTAACACTAAGACAATCACATATCATATTTATTTCTAAGCTATAGTTTTTACAATTAAATAAATTCTTTTCTTGAATTTCTTATTCTTTAAAATCAGTAAATTTTCAAGATGAAATTGTTTTTACTTTCTTCTATATCTAATATATAGAAGAAAGTATTGGTTTCGTGAAAATTTTCGAATGTCGAATTTTGACGGATTTGCACGTTTTGAGGTGCGCTGAGTCCATTTCGACCATTTTTAGAAAATGTCTGTCTGTCTGTCTGTGTGTGTGTGAGTCTGTATGTGTGTGACCAGTTTTTGTGGCCGCGCTAGAGCAAAAACTACTGAATGAAATCGAACAAAAATTTTTTCACATATGTACCACCATGTGAACTGGTGCACCTGACTTTTTTTAGCGAATTCCTCCAAGGGGGGTGGAGCAATCGCACGTGTTCTGCGCGGGGGTGATTGCTATATCTCAGGAAGTAACTGGCGGAATCAAACGAAAATTGGTCCATAGATAGACCCTACTGAGTACAGGTGCTGATTCAATTTGTTTGTCAATATCTCCAAGGGGGGTGGAGCAATCGCACGTGTTCTGCGCAGGGGTGATTGCTATATCTCAGGAAGTAACCGGCGGAATCAAACGAAAATTGGTCCATAGGTAGACCCTACTGAGTACAGGTGCTGATTCAATTTGTTTGTCAATATCTTGAAGGGGGGTGGAGCAATCGCACGTGTTCTGCGCGGGGGTGACTGCTATATCTCAGGAAGTAACCGGCGGAATCAAACGAAAATTAGTCCATAGGTAGACCCTATTGAGTACAGGTGCTGATTCAATTTGTGTGTCAATATCTCAAAGGGGGGTGGAGCAATCAAAAGTGCTTATTTTGTCACTGCACCTACTGTATCTCGGGAAATATTGCTGCGATTTGAATGAAATTTGGAATAACACTAACCCAATATGGAAGCAAGCATCGATTAAATTTTGGCGCCAATCGCCCCAGGGGGAGGGTGGGGTGATTTTTGCGCTTAGTCAACAATGCGAAAAATTACTTCATTAAAAAATCGCTTTCACGCTATTTAATTATCAAAACAGCTGAAAACTTTCAATGATTTGAAATTTTTAACTGTTGCCAATTTCTTTTTACTAACAAACAAAATGTTTGCAATTTATCTAAACAAGGCTTTTGCAATGATTTCCAATTTCGCTCATTGATTCTGCATTTGCAGGGTTATTACGATAATTGGGAAATTGGCGCTGTCTCCAACTACTCGGGCGAGTACGTATTTTATTTTGTAACCGGAATTCATAAGATAGATATAGAAGAAAGTTTCGTGACGGCCACGACAGCTAGTTTGATTTTGTGTTATAACAATAGCTTTTCAGTTGATTTTTCTTCTTTAAATTTTTCTTTCCCGACAGTGTTCTTCTTTTTAGTATTCTTCCGAAAAATTTCACAACCACGTAAAGTGATTCCAAGACATCTGTCACAGCTAGAAGCGAAATACC
The DNA here is from genome assembly GCA_038373865.1 of Uloborus plumipes. NCBI lineage: Eukaryota > Metazoa > Arthropoda > Arachnida > Araneae > Uloboridae > Uloborus > Uloborus plumipes. The sequence goes on along the minus strand of JAXGGA010002789.1, from coordinate 1,270 downwards.
AAGCCAAACTCCAAGATAGCCACCAATATAGCCAAAAAGCTCAATTGTCTGTAAGAAGAAAATAAAAATTAAAATGACAAAGAACATTATGCTACATTTTAAAATTATTTTCAACGTACTTCATTTTTTATGATAGTAAAGACCAATCTTTGTGTCGATTTTAACTACCGTAAAATGGGGTGTATAGGAACAGCGGGGTGATTCGGAACAAAACTTCCTGATCATACAAAGAAATTATTTATAAATACAGGGTGTCCACTCCAATCGTGGACCAATAGCTAATTTTTAAACCGTTAGAGATAAGCATAGAGTTTATTTAGGAAAAAATCTCCAAATTATGAAAGGAATTTTGGGTCTATTCAATGTTTTTCAAAAAATCAAATTTTGAAAGAGTTACGAAATTTAAATTTTTATACAGCCCCCCAATCCTATCAATCATATTTAGTAAAACATTCTTGACACTGTAACGTTTAAAACTAAAAAAAAATCACTCTTCTACCACAAAAATTGACCGAGTTATGACGTTTTGAAAAATCAAGATTTTGAAGGATTACGCATACGGTCCCTTAAGCGATCGCTCGATGACGTCATGAAATAATGCAAAATCTTGATTTTTCAAAACGTCATAACTTGGTCAATTTTTGTGGTAGAGGAGTGATTTTTTTTTAGTTTTAAACGTTACAGTGTCAAGAATGTTTTACTAAATATGATTGATAGGACTGGGGGGCTGTATAAAAATTTAAATTTCGTAACTCTTTCAAAATTTGATTTTTTGAAAAACATTGAATAGACCCAAAATTCCTTTCATAATTTGGAGATTTTTTTCCTAAATCAACTATATGCTTATCTCTAACGGTTTAGAAATTAGCTATTGGTCCACGATTGGAGTGGACACCCTGTATACGATCGGGTATTTTTGGCAGTTGCTGTTTTTTTTTTTTTTTTTTTTTGAAAGGTAATATTATAAGCAATAGAAAAAATTATGTTTGTCATTCTGGCAACACTATTAGCTTCTGTGCAAGGTTGCAAGCGGGACGGTAAAAACATCAAGTTTTCATGGTCTGCAAAACTTTGTATGTAAGTACAGACCCCTTTTTATTTCAAATCTAAAAGTAGCATATTTTAATCATGCATATATCTCAGCAACAGAGTACCGCATTAGAAGAGAAAACATATTTTAATTATGGCATAAAAATGTAAAATTCTTCATAATGTCATATGATAAAGGGTTTCGGGGGGAATCAACATTTTCTTTTTCCATTCAAACTTA
>JAXGGA010002788.1:0-114510 GCA_038373865.1 Uloborus plumipes | reverse complement strand
TTTTACATTTATTGACTCCATGTTTCCTATCTCTAGCAAAGTTTTTCCAGTCATGCATGGCAACATTTACCAAACGACGACAATTTCTCTTTGCCGTTTAATCTGTCATCAAAAGGCGGGAAAAAAGTTCTTCGCGATGAAAAAAGCAAAGCGAACAGTCGGTTCGATAGTCACGTAATGCTTCTTTTCCCGCGCATTTCTGCTTATTTATCTGTCGGTCTGTCCATCCGTTCTCTCGCTTCCGAATGGAAAATAAGTTACAGGCTCATATTTCATGTTTTTATTTTTAAATGAAACGGAATGAGGTAGTTTTATATGAGACGGTGCGAATAAAACGCAGGGAATAAATCAATATTTTGTGTCTAGGTACCTATGGTGGAATATGATGCCGAAGAAGCATGTTTGGGGATGCTATTTCAAAAAAGGAGATATTTCTTATGGGTTGACGTCCACGGTTGTTTGATTTTTGTTTACATTTTTTGCACCTTAACTTAAAGAGTAATAAGAGATATAATCGAAAGTTGTGGTTGACACATTTAGTTCCAAACACTGGAAAGGTGATTTGAACATTATGAGTTTTACGTGTGGTTAATTGCCTTAAATAAAATAAATTACAGTATTTTTTTTCTAAAATGTGTGAATAAACACTTGAAACAAAATTAAATCTAGTGCGTTTCCTGAGACCGGCCGACTTCTCTAGCGGCCAGAGAAGTCTGACCCGGATGGTGTGGTCCTGGGTTCGAATCCCGGCTCGTGCATGGATGTGCTTCTTCTGATTAAATTTCTCTCACCTAACCCTTTTATACAATATTCCGTCCAACACGTGATCTTAGCCCATAATATTTTTGGGCATACATTTTCATTCACTTAGTGAATTTGCTTTTATTTTTTTATTTATTTTTATTTTTATTATTCTGTTTGTTTCGTATTATCATCTTTTCGTTTATCTGTGTTTTGTATTGTACCCTATTATTTGTCTTTTACTAGTTCATTGTATGTTATGTTTTGGTGTCTTGAATAAATTTGGACACCGACTCCGACTGCCGGCTTTAAAAAAGGCCCTGGCCAGGGACGTCATTTCAAGTTTTTCCAGGGGGGGTAAAAGGTCCAAACACAATGCAATTTCATCGGAAAACATAAAAAACCACGCCCACTTATATGTAAACACATTGATTTCTCAAAGTCAGAGGGACGGGAGGGGCGGGGGGCAATTGCCGCCCCCCTCTTCCCCCCTAAATGACGGGCCTGGCCCTGGCAGTCATTCTACGGCAATCGGTAGGTGCACTCTCTTGTCCTTGTCCTTTCTCTGTGTGTTGTTGTTCTGTGAATGGATACTCACCCTATAAAGTGATCCCTGTGGCACACGTATGTATTGTGCAAGTCGGACTTCCACAATACACCCAGTGAAGCAGCGCATCCCCAATTAAAAGCTTAGCTATCACAAGACAACTACGTTTCCTGGGAAGAGCTTTCGATTTAAAAGAAAGCAACTTATCTAAACTGTTGGGTAACTTTATTTTGTGAAAAAATCAGTTCAAGAGTTGGTTGTAAAACTCAAAGAATCCGAAAAAAAAATGGTTTTAATAGCTATTAAGTAATTTTGATTAAGCTTACTCCTCTCCAATTGTACAGCGAGAATTTTGTTCCGTAAATCTTTCTTTTACTTACTATGCTTATTGCACAGGAGCCGTTCTCGCCTTTTAGGACGCTTTGCAATTTCATTTACACATTCATGGCATTAAAGTATTTCCATTTCGAATTTGGCAGCGATTCAATGGTTTTCATAAGAAATATGTGTGGACACAAATATACGGACAATCCTATATCTAATATACATATAAATAATGGGGCATTATAAAAATATGACAGTCCTTTGTAAAGTGATTTGATAAGAGCTGTTTATTTTCTATAATTAGAACAAATGGCACCTTACTGAAGAAAAAACCCCTTTATCGATTACAACGGCATCCCTGAAAGAGGGATTTTTTTTCTCCTTCCCGGATTGAAGTGAGATGGATCAGAACGGAAAGAGGTTACCGAGCCGGATAGTGAGATTTCAACACCCAAGAGTAATAATGCCGGATTTATTTCTTGACATCTTATTTCGGAATCCTCTGGGACATCCGATTTTTGCTGCTCTTCTTTCACCCTATTCTACACACATCTTTTACACGCCGGGAAAAGCAAATGGATTTTACTTTTAGGAAATAATATTATGAATAGATGCTGTTAGAGAGCGAAGATTGTGAAAGAGAAGAATTATACGCATAATTTTGCTAAGTAGTTGAAAACGAAAGCTTATAGATGTATTTTTAAACGTAATTGATTTGCTTTACACAAATTGTCTGTAGATTTTTCGGTTAATCAAAACAGAATATATTTAATCTTATGTAAGCACTTCAAGCAAAAAAAAGAGAAACTACTACAAGAATTATTTATAAAAAAGTGATATTACGGGAAATCATTCAAAGTTTACTTTGAAGCTTAAACACATATATTTTGGCTATAATTTCAGATTACAAGTTTAATAATGGGAATATTTTATGGTTTGGGGGGAAAGGAGTGATATAGTTAACTGGTTTTTGAGTACTAAAACGACAAAGAAAGTTTTAGAAAATAATTTAATTGATTAAACTTATAGACATGCATTAGTTTGTTAATAGCAGTTTTCACATTGTTAGGCCGAAAACCAGCTGTGTATTTTGTCTATTTTCTTTCATATGTTTATGCTGCTACTATTATTCAACTTCGCAGAGATGGCCCATGACTCCTCTTTTTTTCAGGATTGTCCATTTTTAGGAAGGGGTGATACGCAGATGAAAATTGAGGAATGGGATTCACAATTGATGGGGGAATTTGAATAGGTAGAAATTCTACCTATTTTAAGGAATGGACTCGTTTTCTCATTTGATTGACACCGGCCATCTCATCGCGGTTGAATTATACACTGCAAATAACTCGTACGTATAGGAAACACGTTTAGAACATTTCACATCAGAAAGAGAATATCCGTTGCCGGAATCTAGCAAAAATGTTTTGTTCTACAAAACCGTAAAAACTTGTATTCCACATTTGAACTTTTTTTACATAGAATACAAAAGTGAACTTTAGGTCTCAAACTGACTTTTATGGATTGAAAACATCTTATTCAGCATCATAGCCTAACTCGTTAGCAACACATGTAAAATGTCTCAGTGGCCTTTGTCAAGAGAATTTCTGAAAATTTCGCTGTGTAATTTTAGCGACCCACGCTCTCTTACTCTCCTCTTTGTGATATGTTCAGGACATTTATTTCACAATTTTTCTAGAGGTGAAAAAAACAGTGCAGTGTGTACTCAGTTTAAATTATACCAAAGAACAGCAAAAAATCACGTCTCTTGTCATTTATATGACAGGTTACATACCGGTAAAAATATTAATTTCTAAGTCCAGCGGGAGGACAATTGCTCTCCTCACCCCAGCTTCGCAATGACGAACCTGAATGTGTTCAAAGTGAAATCACATTTAAAATGCAAACACTGTTCACAGAAAAATTTCAGGAGTTTTTTTTTTTAAGTTTTCAGAAAAAAATAATTTATCATTTTACTGTGTGGCAGTTTCCTCTGTTAGTAAATATTGCAAGAACTAACAAGACTCAACAATGTTGTTGTAGTTGTTGTAGTGTGTCAGCTAGACTGGCAATTTGACGTGCGCTGCTTCACTTTACCTGCTGTACCGTCATTTGGTATGAGTCAGACTTCCAACACTGTTAAAAATTCAGGAAGCTTTTATGGTAAATGTTACTGTAAAATGTAGCGTTTACAGTACAGAAAAATTTTACAGTGAATTGTACCGATACAAAAATTGCGATTGCAGCTCCAATTGATCACCACGGGACTTACTGTGAGATGCTGATGACACTCTATTTCCGCCTTCCTGATGTGTCTCACCTGGTACCGTGGATAGTAAAGCAGTGTGAAAAAATTGTGTACTGGTTTCGAAACTTGCCGTTCGTATCGCACGCTTTTTATTTCTCGTTTTCTCTTCTGTAAAATTTTACAGTAAAAAAGTATTTTACGATAAAAGTTACTGGCAACATGGATGCCAGTAACTTTTACCATAAAGTTTCAGGAAATTTTTTAACAGTGTAAGTACACACAGGCAATAAGGACCCGTTTGTAGAGTAAGCAACCATTGAAAGCATAACAATACATTCATACAAGGAAAGAAAACGGACAAAAGAGAGAAAATTCATCTATTTCCGAGCGGGAATTCCACCCCGCTGAGTCGAACTTCTCTAACCACTAAACAAGGTGGCTGCCAAACTGCTCTATAAAACACATTTAAACCAATTGGATACATGAACCATTTTCCCTTATGACCAGCAATAAGGCAGCTCAAACATAAAAAGCAAGTATTAGGTATCTTTAAAGCAAATAGGACCATCTATCCTCAAAATTAAATTTTTAAAATTGCTTTCCTATGTTTTCTTATTACATTAAAAAACATATATGATCAATTCCACGGTAACTTACGTTACATTTCGACCAACTCTTATGCATTTAGCACCTCAGTGCAGACAAATTTTGTTATACAAACCTTGTATGAAAGCATTCTATGAAAATGACAGTTGAAAGCAAAATTAAAATGCAAAAATATTCGATGCACTTTAATTTCATAAAATCTAGCAGTCAAAGATAAGGCAGTAACTTGCGTTACACAAAAAGGGAATGACATAATATGAAAATTGATTCTAAGGCAATTTTCTGCTCTATTACAGCTGTTTTCTTGTTTGAAGCATAATTTATCAGTTCTTTATAATGCTTAGGAATAAATTTTCATTAATTTAAAAATTTATTTAAAAAATTGAAAATTATGGGAATTTTTAACTGTGTAACTTACGTTACAGTAACTTACGTTACAATATTTACTTACAGGTATATCTTTATTACAAAAATTAATGAATGAAAATTTCAGCTTAGTTTAGATCGAAATATTCAAAATTAACAATTATGAATTAAATTTACAGAAATTTAATACCAAATTCAATGACCAATCAAAAATATTACATAACATAAGACTTAAATCTATACTGCCTGCTGTTATTAACAAGTTCAGGTAATTCAATTCTTCAAATGATGTTTTCTTTATTATTATAAATTTCATCTGTAGTTACTGGCCATTTCTAATTGGTTCCAACAGCAGCCATTACTTATATTTTAAACTCGTTTTCCTCAATAATCGTCACAACTCAAGGATACAATGTATTTTCGTACTTTACCACACACCATTCATCAGCTTTTTTCTCTGTTTCTTCTTCTTGTTCCTTAAAATACTTAACTAAAAGAAACCCCACAGTTTGTTAATTTCTAGTTCTTAAATGGTTATTGTCAATGCGCGGATCTTCAGAAAGTATTTTTGATAAATTTTGCTTTTTCTAACATACTTCAATACCATAAAGAGCGACTTTGAATAACAAATCTGTAATATCCACATGACTTTTCTCATACCCCATCTACAGCGCATCTTTTCTGCAGAGTTCAGTGGCATTTTAATGCAGAATAAAATGTATTTCCCCTGAAAGAGATAAAATATTTTTGTTTTTTTTTTCAAAACATGATTGATAACTTTAAAACATAACAGAAGTCATTTTTGAATAATTTATAGCACATTACTCCTAAATGTTCTGAATGCAGTGATATTGTTTCGAGAGAATTAATATCTCAAAAGCCAAAAAGAAACATAAAATTTATAATAGAGGTGCATTGTAATCTTATTAACAAATAGAAACATTTTAAGAAATATGGTTAATTTAAATTAAGTAAATACAGTACAAATTTTAAAGAATTCTTACATAAATTACTCCTACTTGCCGCATAGGTTTATTTCACAATTTACTTTCATTATAAACACAAGTATTTAAGTTCTACGAGGGTAACTTACGTTACCTGCACGTGTCGGTAACTTATGTTACACGTTTTGATTGCAGCACAAAAAATTAAATAGACAATTATTTAAAAAAAAAAACTTTAACTATTTGCTTAACACACACTTATAAGATAGAAATATAGCATTGTTAACATTGCATTGCCCTTTCTTTATGCACCTCACGAACTTTAACACGTTTTTGGTAACTTTCGTTACATAGAACAGTGCATTTTTGAAGTTAACATAAATCACTTAATTTACGTGAAAACACTCGTTTTAGCAATTCACAATATTGAATTAAAGTATAATAATCAATATTCTTCCTTTAAAACAGTTATCTAAAGAAAAAAAATTGAAACTTACCAACGTTGAAAGATTGACCGTTTGCTTTGCCAAAAGTTAAATATTCCATTTCCAACTTCAAAGTGCTGCCAAAACTAAAATACTACATTCTTGACAAAAAATTAGTATAAATAATAAACTTCTAACATTTTTAAGCCAAAAAATATCAAAACAGACGCATTGCTGTAATTTGATTTTTCCAACGCTTTTCCACACTTGCATGAAATTGCCCATATCTTATGAACTTCATTCTATTTAAATCATTACTATTAAAAAGATGCATGTTCAAAACACGGGTACTGTTGTTTATCTTTTATTTTGCAAAATGAGGACATATGTGTAAACTAATGCACATAATTCACAGTTCAGCCAACTGTCATTTTTTGACCTCTTTACTGAATCCCCAGCTCTGAGGAGTGGATAAAATGAAGGCCTCCGTCGGTGACTTGGCTATAACAGTAAAATATGTTCTTGTCGCTTTTGTCGTCTACCTGATTTCCTTTCGATCGTGAATGTTTCCCGGACCAATACAAATATTGTTGGACATATGACATTAGGAAAAAAATTTGTTATCCTGTCTCATCCCTAAAAGAATTCGAGCCAGAGTTATAAAGTTGAAATGACCCCTTTAAAACTAAAATTAATCACTGCTTTCAGTGTAAAACTTAAGCCTAGTCCGTTGTCAAGTTTGGTTAAAAATTTATAGTTTACTCACCAAATCTAGCAGCATATTAACAAGACACAGCTTTTGCCGCGGCAATGAGAGGAGAAAGTCCTTGAAATACATCGTCAGTGGTGGGTTACACCATCTCGTCAAAGGCGGTTTGGTGAAAGAAAAGCTGCTGCTGATGAGAGAAGCGAGCAGATTCGAAGCATGCTAATAAAAACAAAATCATTTTAAAAATTACTTTATAACTCATGAGCTTTTTTTAACTGTGGTACGATGATATTACTGCGGTGAATGTTATAAAGTGCAGTGTGTACTAAATTGATACAGATGTGTTATATTGTACAATTGTGTGTTATAAATTGATATAAACACTAGATTTGCTCCAACCTCTTTCTTCTTTAAAAAAATGCATTGTACAAAATTAAAATGTCTTTATTGAGTTAAAGTATATTTTTCTAATGAATTTCTGGCATTAGAAACCTCTTATAATAGTTATTATTCCGAATTCGGTAATTCAGTGAAATGCATTAATCCTAAAAGCAAAGTAACTAATAATGTATTAAAGTGTAACGAGAAAGTTCCTCCTTAAAGAAAAAAAAACTATAAACAAACATACGATTTTTCTTCCGGCGTATTCATGCCAGATTAAAGAAGCTGGATCAAAGAGTAAAGAAGAGTAAGAGAGCCGGATAGGGAGATTTCAGCACCCAGGAGTAATAATGCCGGATTTATTTTTTGACATCCTATTTTCGAGTCTAAAGGGAACCTGGATTTTTCTTTCTTTCTTTGTTTTTTCCTTACTCCTTGCTATTGCTTTACGTCAAGCAAGGAGGATTTTCTAAGGACGTCGGGATCGAAGTTAGAGCTTTGATTAGAAAGAATGTTGTTACACATGCGCAAAGTAAACTCCAGGAAAAAATTCGATCTCCGAACGTTGTTCTGTTTTCGTACACTGGGTTTTTATAGTGCAGTGAAAATGTTTTGTAACATTTAGAAACAAAATTTTAGAGAATTTTCTTGTTCCTGAAAGCAATAAAGTCATTTTGTGTGACCGTGATTTTTTTTAAATTTTATTTTCTCTCTCTTTCACATACCAACCCTATTTTAAGGAGTCGTTTTTTTTATTAATTCCCCTCCCTCCGCCCTTCGTCACAATTTTTGCGCATTCGTTAGTAATGTCTTTAAAATGATTAAACACTTCAGTTCAAACTTGAATTCATTTTTTTTTTTTTTTTTTGAATTGTTACATACTTACGAACAATATATTTTCGACAAGCGTACGAAAAGCTACGCAACACATTCCCAAGTAGCACACTTTGTTTTTTAAAGGTTGTAAAATGGTTATTAATGTTGTAACAACCGCTTAAAAACGTTTAAAGGTTATTTGTGCCTCCTTGGGTTATAACATATTTTATTTTTAAAATACAACTAACTTTAAATATAAATCTTTTGGAAAGTAGGCAACATAGATTTTTCGGAATGGTATATATATTTTTTACCATGCGCATTGGCATTTTCAATAGTTTTTAGTCTGTAGGGTTTTTAAGATACTTTTTGCCACGATTAAGAATTTCAGCCGAATTAAAAGTTTTCCTATTCTAGTATGGATTTTCAGCGTACCAAATTCGTCTATTATGTACCGTGAAAACAGTCTTCTTCTGTTAAGTACACAGAACTAAGCCTTTAAATTCCACGCCAGATTTTGACATTTTGGAGGGAAGTTCAATGTTTTGATCTTGTCACTGTCAATATATTTCCCATTTTATTATCCGAGTAAAAATAAGTGCCAACTTCTTTCCCGGTCTCCAATATTTTGAGTTCCATTTATGCAAGTTCTAAGTGGAAAAGAGAACACTTCATTTTGTGGTACACGGTAAAAAAAATAATTGTTGTTTTTACGGTACAATTCTGGCAGCCGAGGTTCCAATTTAGACCGTGATATACACAGTAATAAACTGCAAAAACTATCAATTTAGTTTCTTACTGTTAAGTAAGAAATTTTACAGTTTATTGCCGTACAACTTAGCTGTATTATACTGTAAAAACAACAGTATAATACTGGTAGCAGAGGTTCTAGTTTAAAACTGTATAATGCACGGTAATGAACTGTTAAACTAGCAGTTTTACAGATTATTACTGTAAAATCAGCAATTTTACAATTTATTACTGTAAAGTTAGCAATTGTACAGTTTTTACTGTAAAATTAGCAAATTTAACACTTTATTACTGTGAAATTATATGTATATTACTGTAAAAACAACACTCTCTTTTTTTTATAGTGTACACAATCAGCGAAAACGAGAGAGCAATAAAAAATGTACACTTTTTGTCCGCTCCATCTGATTCATTTAAATCTACTCTAATCCAAATTAAAGTAGTTAGGCTCCGCTTTCAGTTCATCGGCCATTTCGCTCAGGCACAAATATAAATTTAATCGGAAAATTCCTCCATTTGCAAACAACAAATCTTATGATTTTTTTTGTTTTTGTTTTTAATTAAGGTAGTAGTCTGGTAACTTGGGTTCAAAAAATCGAAGAAAATTGTTTTCGCTTAATTTGAAAGTACAATGTCTTGAGAATATACTGTGAAAATTTCAGACATAAATTCGAAATATTTCGGGAGTTATAACGAGTTTCCTAGAGCGCCTCGGAGTCCAACTTTTAAGGTCGACCGGCAGCTGCAACCGCTTGAACCCTTCTTATTGTTTGCTCGCATTTTGTACATCTGGGTTGACTATGTTATTCTATTATATATATTTATATATATATTTATGTATACATAATATATATTTATTTTAAATATAAATGCCGCTCCAGTCATAGACGATTGACGTAAGTATAAGTTTACGTATGAAAATTTGTTGTTGAACTTGAAACGCTTTTTTCTCGAAACATTGTTTTTCTGGTCAGCCCGAGTTCTAACTTTTTTTCTACTGAACCGATTGCTTTCAAATTTTAACAGGCTGTTCTACATACTTATAGCTCTCGTCGGTACTAACGAGAGTTTTTTTTCACCCCTAACTTTTATTTTACAACCCTTTCTTTGCTAAAATAAAAGCACTTTTTTTTTTTTTTTTTTTTTTAAGTCCGCCATTTTGTTATTTACCCTTGAAATTTAACTGAAGTAGTTCCGACCAGAATGATATGTCTATAGATTAAGAATAAACAAGAATATTTGATTTCAGATAACATCAAGAGCCAAAATCACCCGGGCCACCCACGTGCATTTTTTTTTTTTTTTTTTTTTTTTTTGAGACTCCAACTTCGAGTGACAATAATAATAGTAATAAACTATTAAATTTTTTAAATACTTTTTTTATATTTTCAGTATGTAAATAAAAACACTCTTAATATTCAAGATAATTCATTTTTATTTTCCTATAAAAAACCACCCTCCAAAAAAGTCATGAAAATAGGCATAAGTTACCAGACTACTACCTTAAAAGCCTTATATTTAATGGCAAGCTCTACTTGTATTACAATAACATGAATATTTACAAAATTGACAGTTATGAAAATATTGATGAGATAAATTTGAAAAAGAAGGTATAAAACTTATTATAATAATATTTCGTCCTAACTTGAAAACAAAAACCTCAATAACTTACAATCCAAGTGGCCATTGATTGAAAAATAGTAAATGTCCCTAACTTCATACAGAAATAGAATGTCCTAGATAAATGATTATTTCATAAATCAGTTCTGAATACACGAGCTGGAATTTATGCTCAAAAAGTGTTATTTGCAGAGCCCACTTGATGGCGAAGGAAATTTATTGAGATGTATTTTTTTCCTGGCAAGAATTCTTTTTCACTTTTTGATATAAATAGATATCTTTTTAGATTAAATAAAAATTTCTATACATGGCTTCTTTTACAAATGTCTCTCTTCTTTTCCTTCAAAAAGAAAAAAAAAATCTTAAATGATCTCGCGATCTAAAATTTTAAGCTTTTAAAATCATGTGTATCTATTCGTTTCTCTTGATTACTCAGTTCTCAAAAAAATATCGGAAAAATAAGAAATAAATGTTTTTTATTAGTTAAATTATAGACTATAAATCTATTATACATATTTGAAGTTACATCCAGGGTATTGAATTAGTTAATTGCAATTAGAACATCATTTTTTTAACAATTTGCTTATAAGATTGTGTGTTGTATGCTAAGAAACAAATTATCTACAAAATCCAATTATCGAGAAGTTAATCAGAAAAAGCAATGTGTTATACATTTTATCCTTATTTATACAACACTCAAAAAACTTATTCCTAGAATTTTATTTGATAAATAACTGCATCATTAAAGTTTTTTCAGTTCAAATTTGAAATGAATGAAAACTTGTAAGTTATGAATATAATTTTTTCTGTGTATCAGATTTTTTTTTTCTAATAAAAATAGTTTGTTGAGTAATAATTCAAACAGCAATTTTTTGTTGCTTTACAGGAGACAAACTTATTAATATCCAAGATGATTTTAATGACTAAAATTAATTTGATGAAGAAGCATACAAATTAGTAGATGTAGTTTCAGTTCAACATTTATAATCAAAAAAAAATAATAATAAATTTAGCAAATGCGCTTGTTAGATTCATTAAATTAAAACAATTTTAAATATATAATTGGCAGACTGGAAGCTTTCCTTCCTTTATTTTTTTTAAAAATATATTTGTCATAGTTCGCTAGTAAATAGCTCCACAGTTAGATTACTACTAGGTTACAAATAACTCATTTTATTACTTTACTTTTTATAAATTTTGAATTTTGATATTGGTTAAACGTAATCAAAGATAAATTTCCATGAAAAAGAAGTTAATTTGAACTTTTTTTTTTTTTTGAAACTTATTTCATTTTAATTCTAACAATATTGTTTTTCACTTTCGTTTGAGCAATCATTATTGCTATTTAATCTCATTCGACCGTAGTTGGCGTTGTGGTTCCTCAAGCACCACTGCCCAGCTCCTCCTCCAGGTACTGCAGGTCCTCCTCTTATTCTCGGCCTAATTTCCCGGGAATCCTTTACATGGAAAGTTACAAAGTGACTGGAACACAAGGGCCCTAGGAGGTTGTGTTCTCTGCATTTGCTCCTCTTGTTGTCCATGTCATACACACGTACACACGCGTGCACGGGCCTACGCACACTTACACGCACGCATTCCAATGTATACTCGAGCATGCACCCAGACAAACATACACACACACACACACACATATATATATCAACGTGCACACAGATAGACAGACACACACACACACACACACACACACACATGCGTGCTCTCTCGCATCACAGTTTGGGATTGCAAAAAACAAAATTTGAATTCAAGATGCCTTTTTTTTAAATCTAGACTTTCCGTGTAAGATAATCAAAATCTTCAAAATCAAAAAAAAAAAAATCCTGTACCTACCAATTGACATATCCAAAAGATTTATATACTAGTGTTTTTGCAAATACCGCTAACAATGACCTTAAAACATTCTGCATCCAGATTACTTTCTAAAATTTTCACAAAACCGCTGCTTTTTGAATAACTCTTTAGCATTTTTGAATTAATTCAATTTACCCAGGTAGCACAAATGACCTTTAAACGTTTTATAAACGTTTTTAAGCGGTTGTTACAACGTTAATAACCATTTTAGAACCTTTAAAAAACGAAGTGGGCTGCTTGGGAAAACTTTCTTAGCTCATCATAGATATTAAATGAATTTTCCAGTAAGTTCCAAATTATTTGCAATGAAAAAAACAACCATTTCAATCCATTTAAATTTAAACTCCTCTCAGTTATAACAGCACAATATAGGTCGTATAATAAAAATCGTATGCACAAATTCCATTCCAATGAAAAGAACTACCAACGAATAAACAATCGAAGGTCGAAGGAGCAGGTGTAGCCTCTTCCCTATACATTCCAGATCCGCAAGATTGTTTTCGTCTGAGATGTGATGGCAGAACATCTGCCGTTCGAACAGATCTCGCAGAGCATTCCTTTAGAACAGTGGCAGGTTCCATTATACCCCTTCCACTCCCCTGTTTCTTTTCTTATTGGGAGACTGTATGTAACCTTCCTTGAGGCTATCATTTGCCGCTGGGCATTTTTCTTGTATCTAATGAAGGGGAGGTTTCCAAATTAAAAGTAGCACAGCTGATAGGAAAATTGCTTTTAAAACCACTGCAAAAAATACCAATCAAAATTAAAATTTTACTGATTTTCACTTTTTTCACACAAAAAAATTTTAAGACTGCAGGCAGCAAATCTTTAAAATTATGTAAACAATTTAAAGAAAGTCAAGAAAAATTCCAGTATATGTTCAATATAGTGGGCAAACTTCAAATTTCAATCAATGCTGGAAAGAAAGTCCGCCTTTTTGAATTTCTCCTACTTATATTGTAGGTGCACTACTTTCAAAGCTTGTCACATAATACAACTACTCCTTTTATTATTTCGTTTGCTTCATAAAATCTGGCTTTAATCTAGCTCAAAACACTTATTCGAAAATAAAAAGAATACTCTGAGAAGTTAAAAAATTCACACTGCAAAAAGTGAAATTCATTTAGATGTTAAACATTTTGCTAATCTTTAACACTGGTATTTAGGATTTGAAATTTTAAAGAGTAAAATCTTTCAGTGAAAAAGTGACCAAATAATCATTATGCTAAAATATGATTAACTAGCGGTACCCGCACGGCTTTGCCCGTGGTATAAAATAAAAATTTCATTTGTAAAATAATTGATATAGCAGAAGAAATGCTCTATTTTAGTTGTAATTCAACTATAATTCCTTCAAAGTATGATATAAAAATCTGGTATGGCCCCCACGCTACTTAATTTTTATGTGTAAATTTCTTAGTAGATGCCTTAAGTGCTAAAATAGTGCTTGGAGTGAGCAAGATAACAGTTCAAACATTTATATCTCTAGTTTGCCGCGAAACAATGCAAAAAAAAAAAAAAAATGTTTCACAATGATTAATCTCCTAAATATCGCCGATTTTAACATCATTCAGTGGATTTTTCGCAAAATATCGCCAATAGCGCCAAATTGAGTCCAAATATAAAAAGAAAGCAATTTTTTTCGCCAACTTGGTGATATGTCGCCAAATTGGCGGCAAATGCTTGACGACCAAAAGCTTGGCGATATATTGCCAAGTGGTCGGGCCAATTCAAATCACTTTTGTCTGCATTGAAATGAACACTGATTTACTCCATAAAAGGGGTAAAACACCCCCTTGGAACATTCGAATGCAACCCCAAGGGAAGATGTACAAAAATAAGCCAAAAGAGAAAATAAGAACAATTTTGTTGCTCACAGAAACCAACAGAAATCTTACCAAAGTTTAAAAGAAGAAGAAAGTTTTATTTCCTAGCTTAGGAACGATGCAATAACGCAATTCATACGATATTTGGTTAATCTGTGCTTTAGGTACCCTTTTCTCGCTAAATGGGAGATAGGCGCGCCAAGCGTGGTAACCCTGGCTATTTTGCGTAGTTTCTCTCGAAGCTTTCACTTCCGCGAGACACGCAAAAACGCGCCAAGTAATGTCCCAAAGCATTTTCACCCGGAAAAGACAGGGTTGCCAGAGAATTAACACAAATAAATACTACGCCTCCTTTAAAAAAAATATTACAAAGTAATACTGTTTCCAAACGTCACCAAAATCAATGTTGCCAAAATGCGAAATCTATGAAAATGAAAAAAAAAAAAAAAAAATCCGCCAAATCTTTTAATTAAGTCATTAGTATATTGGAAACAGGGTTGCCGGAAAAATACTACGCTCCTTATTTGGGCCGAAAAAATATTACCGCAGTATCAGAAATACTACGTCTGGCGACGCTGGAAGAAGAACGAAACAAAAATAGGTATGAACACGTAACCATGGTAACAACATGAAAAGTTGATTTCCGTTGATAAAATAATTCTTTTAATCTTTCTTTTCAAACAAATTTTATTATCGAGCTGAACCATTTTAGAATCGTTTGGCTTGCTTTACTGAAGGTAAGCCTTGAATTTCGGGATTCTAAAAACAATTATTACAGCTCTCCTGATGATCGTAGAAATTTCGAAAAAACTTCATTTTGTGCAGAAAATTTCAAGCTTTCGAATGACATAAGACTTGAAAATGTGTATGAAATATTTCTTCCCTATTTTATCGAATTTCCGCTAAGAATTCGAATAGAAAAAGAACGAAATGGAATGTTCGAAAAATCGCTTCGAGGTGCAAAACTACATGCTACAAACTAATTTTGGGCCAAGTGGCGTGAAAATCGACCGAACGGTTTTGGCGCTACGCGCGTAACAGACAGACAGAAAGAAGGACAGACAGAACCACCTTCAGCTTTATTATTAGTAGAGAAGTGAAATGTCAATGAATTTAAAAACCAAATTATCAAGAAATAATAGCTATTTCAAATTCATAGTCTCTTCATCAGAGCAAGAAGATCAACACATAACAAGAGAGCCGCAATAGAACTGAACACTGAACGTCAACCGCGTGGACACCCGTATATAACTGTAGACACCCGTATATAACTGTAGACACCCGTATATAACTGTAGACACCCGGATATAACTGTAGACACATACATTTATCTGTCTATGTGGTTAAAGTTCAGTTCTTTCACGGGCTTCTAGCAACGCCTCCTAAATACTAAATGCCTGCAACTGTCTGGTTTTTAGTACAGACCAAAATTTCATTCTTGGTTCACGATACACTGCCATCTACCTGCGTTCTTCGAGAAAGAGAAATTAACGATTGGTTCATTTCTAAATTTGAATTTAAAAATCAACTTTAAAAAAATTTAATTCGAATATTGTTTGAATCCATCGCCAATAGCTGCAAAATGCCTTTGGTTCACGATGCACTGCCATCTACCCTAGTTCTTTTGAAAAATTAACGATTAGTTCATTTCGGAATTTAAATTAAAAAATTATCTAATCAAAAAATAACAACGGCATTATCAAATTGCCCCAAGGTGGCGTTTAAAGTGGAATCTATCTCGACGGTAACGAAGCAAATGTTCTAGGCATTTAGTATTTAGGAGGCGTTGCTTCTAGTTGTGTGTTCAGCCTTTTGCTCTGGTGAAGAGGCTCCATTGAAGACTTGAAATAGTTACCTGCTGTATTTCCTTAATTATTTGCACTTTACTTATTTTGGTTTTTCCACTTTAATCATAAAGTATTTCAGATCTTAACCCATTAATGCCTGACATTTTTTTTTTCAAAGATATTTTGTATACTGGTTACAAACAGTGTTTAATGGACAGGAAAAATAATAAAAGAAATTATGTAAAAAATAATTTTTTTATTAAGGAAAAAAATCGTCCCTTAAAAGTTACAATAGACCCCAGAGAGTACATACTTTTTTTACTAAAATTTTATTCTGCCTACGATATAATGTTTAAAAAGACCTTTTATCAGAAGAAATAAAATCTGCAATTGACATAAACGGGGAAGCTGGGAATAGCTTTGAAAACTTAGCTTTTTTTTCTTGAGATTGTGAACGATGTCATTTTTGATAAAGATCATATTAAAACTGCTATAGAACACACTTTACAATAGTTATGTGCTGCAATCTGTTAATAATGAATTGAAACAATACCAAGGTAATAATTGAACACTATTATTTGGTTGAAATGTTCATTTGGGCGAAATTCACTCTTTTTTGGACCGTCCCTAAAAAGGGGAGCTAGGCATTAATGGGTCAAGATGTGACTGAAATGTAACGTTCACAACGAGAGCAACCAAAATTCCAATTCTTAGATTTCATATTTGCAAACTGCGTTTTATGGTCAGGTTCCTAACAACGTTGCACATACGAAATCCATCTTAGCATGGCATAGAGCTTTACAGTAAGAAAAGCTCTGTTCGTTAGGCTCTTGGGCATAGCTGGGTTACTTTTCAGTAACAAATCTAATTATAGTGCGAAATCTTTTGTGACCTGGTAGCTTTTTCCATCTCATTAGAGGACATCTCTCTCCCATCCTAAACAAACTTTTAGTAGACTCTCTAGATCCCATTCATCGTTTGGAACAATTCATTAACCGCAATAATATATTTCGATTGAGTCTTATCAGTGAATCAGATTAAACCACGATTTCATCGCTTGGGATTACAATTTGGAAATCTTTCATTATTTGCTGAATAAGACGTGCTTTTCAGTTGTCTTAGTCTCTGCCGACTGAGTGGCAATTAACAGGTTACTATTCGGACAATGAAGGGTGCTAGTATATACCTCACAAAACGATGTTCAATCATTCGTTTCAAAACGTTTCACCAAATCTTTAACTCCCCAACACCTGTCAGATTTGAGGGTTTGAATTAGTTTTAAAAAAATTGGATGTTAGGGCGCACTGTCAAACCTACTGGGCCTCACCGTAACGTGGCTGATATAATAAGACATGTTTTAAATAACTAGTATCTATCAAGGTTCCTTATGTAGCCTATGCAGTGATTATGCCTTTATGGATCTGACCGCCCTAACTTTTACTGTAAAATTTTCCAATATGTTTTCTTAATTTCGTGTTATTGGAGAGTTATGATGTGAAGAAAATCTCTAGATCTCCATCTTATTGTACTTATTGATTTCTTATAGGTCACGTGATTTACCGTTACAGACAAAAATATTTCGAACAATATTTATTTTCTGTAGGAAAATGAGGCGAAACTTTTTATTCTAAAAGAAATTATTTTGTCCTAATTTTATCAACTAAATTAATAGGAGCATTTTCATTTGCCGAGTGAAGTAGAATTTTTTCTCTTGTAGATAAAAGAATGAAAAAGAAATATTAAATACACCAAATGACAGAAGACACTCAAAAAGAAATAAAATCTGAGAAGGAAAAAAAACTCAAAGAAAGCGAACATAAAAAGAAATCAGTTCATAAGGAGAGTTATTGAATGGAACTTATTGACAGCATTCTTATCTCGATCTAAAGTAAGAAGTAATTAATCGAATTTGGAAGGGAGGTTGCAGACGAGTTTTAGAAGAATCTTCTGCTTGGTGACATCGATCTTTTCTTAACGCAATATTTCTATCGATTAACTGTCTTTTTAAGACACCTTTAATAATCAAGTTACACCTCCATTTTTACGGAAGAGCGAATGTGAAATTGGATGATGCCTCCGATTCCGGAGAAATTTTTGTCCTTTTGTTAGTTTTCTCTTGTGTTTCAGTTTCAGAAAATAAATGGAATTAATATTTAATTCATTGTATAGTTGTTTTGCAGAAGTACGTGTATTTCTAAATAAATGAAAAACTAATAAGGAGCGGTATGTAAGGCAGGAATTATGTTGTTCTTTTCAATTCGGTAGTGAGGATTACAGAAATTTTTGTGATTCAATTCAAAATAATGTTCCTGTTGAAGAAAAAAACTTTTACCTCCTTGAGGGAACTAAATAATGAGAAAAATCCCCGTTGTGAGTCGAAACTATAAAAATATTTTTTGATATCTACCTGAAAGCATATAACACGAGACAGTCCGTGTCTAGTAAAATGAAAGCACTATTTTTTGAATCAGTAAGGATTTAAGTGTTCTCTTTTCAGTTAGGAGTCAAGTTTAAGCAACTAAAATGTTTTTATGTCAAAATAGTATATATCTCGCTATTATTATAGTAACATAAAAGACAGAGGTTCATTTTTGTGGGAAATGTACAGTTTTTTTTCAAATTATATTTTACTTACACAATTCCTGTCCGGCTTGGCATCGTGGCGTTTGATTAAAGCATCACTGCATGTATCAGATGCGGGTAATATTACCAAAAAGTGCTGTTTGGATGAGATTCCAAATATGTACGTTAGCTCTCTACGAGCCTCTATTGAATACTAGTTAATTTTTTTTGAGAGAGAAAAAAGTCCAGGCTACCAGAACTAACATTCATACTAATTTTAGTGAAAAAAGAAGTTAATCGCAGATTGAACTGACAGCGAAATCTTTTAAGCCTCACTACATGTCTGGAACGTTTTATGAATCTAGGAAAAACAATATCATGGCGTCATCACCTCATACAGTAACGTTTAGCCACTTAAATTCGCGATTTTAGAAAAAGGACAAATGTTGCTACATAACCTTTTGCACTCGTTTTAATAACAGAATTACAGCTAGTCGTGCGAATAGTACAGAATTCAACGATGGTCATACCAAGCTGATTATCATATTAGGCAAATCTCTTAAGCTTAAAATTAGTCATCATTTTATAAAACCTAATTATTCAAACTTTCCACCACACTGATATATTGCTGTACTGATTTCTCCTATTAGTATTTGGCATATCTCTCAGTGCTGATGAATTATCGTTATTCTTTGTACCGTTTTCTTTTATCTCTGGCTATTTTATGAGAACGTATTTAAGTTTTTGACTCGAGTAATGCATTTTATGCTAATATTTAAAAAAAAGTCCATACTTAACACCAGGTACTTGTTTTGAATAATTGTTCTGTTCAAGATTAAGTGTACTAGTACATCCTGTTCTTAGAATGTGTATCAAGAAATAATTATAGTTTTCCTTTTTTTCTTCAATTCACACTTGATTCTTTTTATTTAATTTATGGTAAAGTATCATTGACAATTTTTACCATGTTAGTAATTTCTTGCAAAAATCAATTTCCTTTTATAATGCATTTTACTGTGTGTAGAGTCTTAGATTATCGCCAGTGTGTGTAATCAATTAAGTATTTGTATCGGTGGCTCTTAGAATATTCCTCACCCAGCATTTACAAACTATTAAATATAGATATCATATCGATGACTTCTTGTCATTCTACTTAACACATTCTGACTACATTTGTAAGGGTATAAGTAACTTGTCTTAAAAATGTTCGAAATATTCCCTCTAATCATTGACATTATGACAGAACAGAAATTCAGACAAAAATAAAGAAAAAAAATATAGATTTTTTTTTCGAGTGGGTAATGGAAGCGATGTAATTACTGGTCATCGATGCGTTGAGGATTCCACGAGACAGTTTCCTTGCAACGGTAACGAATCTCCGAGGGAGAAAGGGGGAAAATGTGCAAATCGGTCAAATGTCTTTTCTAAACCTTTCAGAGTTGCATGGATGACACCCTCACATCGAGATGGAGAACTTTTTCGTCTTGAGATTGGAAAAAAAGTTTGCACTGACAAGGTTGAACCCAAGTTTAGTTCTTTATTTAGTTTTTCGAACAGCAGACTTAATATGATAGCATAGTAGTATATTGTAGAAAAGAAGAATTATAATATGTCTTATTCAAAATTTTAATACTTACAGACACACACGCACACTATAATATATATATATATATATATATATATATATATATATATATATATATTATATACTATATATATATTATATATAATATATATGAAGGTTGTTAGAAATAAATCTTATTTCTTTGTGTGAAAACCAGGTGGATACAAATCAAGCGCGCTCGCACAAGCCAACAGTACACGTTTCTGAGAGCGGAAAAAATCCGCCGGTCAGAAACGTCAGTATTTTTTAAACTGAGTTTGACTGATGTAAAGCATAGTGCTCTCGTCGAAGTTTTCTTAGTTTCAAGTAAATTTTTTTTCCACCAAATGCGTTAAATCAAGCCCCCAGAAAACTTGGTTGTGCCATTCAGTGATTGCAGTTCCATTCTATTAGATTACACCAGTCTGGAATAGACTAATCGAGCTGGAGGCAAAAATCATCTTCTAGAAGCTAAGATATTTCTAACGCTGGTAAGATAATTTTACTTTAGCTACCAGCTTATTTGGCTCTCTTAGCTTATATGAGAATACTTCTGTTTAAAGCTCTGTTACTATCTGTTCCAGATATGATGATTTCTAATAAGAGTGAAACTGCAGTCTCTGAATGTCATAACCGAGCTGGGGATTGGTTGTAAGTATTTCTGGATTACGGGCGGAAATTAACTGTTTAATGTAGCAGTTGAAGCAAAAACAAAAGATAACTAAATTGTTTTGTTTGAGCTTTTAGATTTAAATGATCCTATTTGCAGAGCCTTGATTTTTAAATTAGGCTTAATTATGCGTTTCCTCCGATTCATTGGTAGAGGTAAAAAAAAAAAAAACGATGTGTCTTGTTTTTTATCTTAAAAAGAAAATAAAGACAAAAAGAAAACTGACTTTGAATAAATTTAATCATTCCGTGTTAAGATTTCTGCGTTCTAAACGAATTACATTTGAATGTGTATTCATGTTTATTGTAAGCGATTCACATTAATAATCAGATTTATAATTACCAAGTTTTAATATTATAAAAGCAAATAATCAACTTGTTTAAGACGGCGAATATTTTAAGAAAAAAACGGCGCTATATTTTTCCTAAATGGTGATAGATCACCTCAAAAGAAGAAGAAAAAAAAATATTTTCCATTAAAATATAAAAAAAATTCTCATGCTGAAGCAAGAGATGAAAGCTTACGAAAAAGAAAAAAAGAAGAAAATGAAAGCTGCACCTGAAATAAAAAACATAGCTCGCAATCCGAGCGAAGATTAATAAAAAGTATTCGATAGTATAAAGCTTTCCTATTCGAGAGTGTAATTAATCGAATTTGCTCATAAAGAGGTTCTAATAAAAGGATCTTTATAGAAAGAGGATTTTTTTCTCCGTCCCTTTCGGACTTTTCTCCTATTAATTAAACGCCGATAGTCAAGGGGACTTTTAATGAAGTTAAACGTGTATCTAGAAATGTGAAGTACGTTGAAAAGAGGAGGAAAAAAGCTGCTAAAATCTTTTAATTTGCTTTTTAAAGCAGATAAGTGGGTTTCTAAGTCTTGGCATTTAAGCTGAGAAAAGTTAAAGGATTTTTTGAAAATATTTGCTGTTTCTCGGGAAAAGTTTCATATTGTTTTTCGCATTTATTTATGTGTACATGTGGGGGGACTTATATGCTTATTTGATGAAGAAGAATGGTTTTTATGGGCCAGTTTGGCATGGTTTTATAAAATAAGTTTACCAACGCTACAATTAAAAGCATAAAGCTTAACACTGCATCAAGTAAAATTTAAAAAAAAATAACTTTTCATTGCATAAAAACTTGCAGATTTGAGCATACACGTGTTTCGGAGTTCCAAGAAACACCTTTTTCTCTGGAAAAGAAGTGAACTTATGAATGAAAAAATTCGACACAATTTCGGAGGTTTTTCTTCCAGAAGTACACTTCTTTTGCTTTGAAAAGGGAGTTCTTTATTGATTAAAAACATGGTTATGAAGTATTCTACGAGTTTAGTGCAATAAAATGTTGCTAATTTAACATTGTTGTGTGCTTTTCTGCTCACAGTGTAAGAAAATTCCAAAGATCATTTCTGGGTGAGGGTCCAAGGTTTGGCAGGTTTTTAACTACTTATGATGAATATTAACTTTCTTAGCAGAAAAGTTTCCTAAATTGATACAAGTTGCATGACTGCAAACTTCTCACTTTTGCTGACCAAATTTTTAGCTATCAGTAGAAAGGTATATTCAACTTCTTCATTAAGTGTTTCACCTTCAGTTCACTTATGGCCCGTCCAGATTATTTTTGCTCCAAATAAGGACATATGCGGTCTCTTGATACAGTAGTTTTGCAAGAGTTGTCAATCAAATAGGTTATTAGCTGCCTTAGCTTTTGCTACATTTGCTAAACTCCTCCAGGGCCCCTCCTGGTAAAACAGGAACGTAAAGAACTATTACCATAAAACTGACTTTTTTTGGAAAGTTCAGGATGTATTGCCGAAAAGCGACCGACAGTTTTTACGAAAGGTTTATGAATTTCTTTAGGATGGATACTACTTTCAGCGGGAAACCTTCTTGACTTTTTCCAGACATATTACTTGCAGAAATTAGCAAATCAGCTACCCATTATTTTTTAGTAAAAGATCGATTTTTTTAATAGTGCAAGGTATATATCATGTACAGGCCCGTAATTTAGGGGGCGGGCGAGGGGGTCAATTGCCCTCCCCCCTCCGACTTTGAGAAATCAATGTATTTACATATAAGTGGGCGTGGTTTTGTTGTTTTCTGGTGAAATTGTATTGTTTTTTTACCCTTTGCTCCCCCCCCCCGGAAAACTTGAAAAGACGTCCCTGATCATGTATTTATTAAACACACCTGCATATGGGGGCCATACTAGCACATTGACTAAAATAAGGCCCTCATATGAAAGTTGATAAACTTTCACAAAACTTCATTGTAAAGGCATTACCAGATCGCAGCAACTTAAAGCTCATTAAATGGCGAAGTCAAAAAATAACTTCTTAGCGACGTCTTTATAACGTCTAAAAGTGAACAGTAGCTAATTAAATGTTGCAACGACGTCGCAGTTAAGTCACGGGAAACACAAATGTGTCATATTGGTAAGTACTTTGAGAAGCCACTGTTCTCCTGCTTTGTGAATAGGGAATTTTTTGATTCACAGTGACGGCACTAACATTGCTAGGGCATGTTGTGTCTTCAGGAACATTTTTGGATATTCATTAGTACACAGTTAGGAAATGAAACATTCTTTGAATTTATTTAGTTACTGTGTTTTTTTGTGCTTCATGTTCCATTATGTATTAATAGCCTGGAAGAACCTGTTTGCGTAATTAAAAATATCATGCTTTTTATTCAATCATAAAAACTTCATAGCAAATCATCTAAAACCGTATTATATTCTGCGTTTTTTTTTAATGCTTAGATTTCATTCAGGAAAGAAGATAGCATTAAAATAATCTACAAGAAGAAGAAAAAAAAACAATGTGTTGCACAAAGCAGAAGTAGGCTGGATTGCTGTTTTTGCAAAGGATAAAATTATCCTGTCGTGAGTAAACTTATGAAATAAAAAGAATGAGGAAATCAACTGCATAATAAGGGTTATTACTAATTGTTTCTTTTTTTGTACTATTAGATAAAATTTAGCGAGTCAGGCTTCAGATTTTAAGGACAATAAATGTAGCAAAAAATTAAAAGTATGTTTTTCTATGGCATGCTTATGAGAGGAAGAACAAAATTTCTCATACATTATTCAAGAACGTAGTAATTGTTCAGGTGTAGAAATATATCCTGTCTTGTTTAGAAAATTAAAAAAAAGAAAATTAAATGAAAACACTACTTAAATAACAGTTTAAATTTGAAAAAAAAAAAAAGTTAGAGGAAACTAAGGACACTAGGAAGACATTTAATCTTTGAAGTTGGGAAATGATAAAGTTTTCCTTCATTTTAATTTCCTCCAATTTTATTGTTCTTCTTAGGAATAGTCAGAATGTAGAAACGGCTCACAAAAGTTTGTAACACATTCAATAGTATTCCGTTTACTAATAGGCAAAACTCAAACACAGAGATAATATGTTAACAATTCTAACACATAATAAATCTTAATGTATGAAACCAACCTATGCAGGAATCGGTCTTGGAAGATTAGGAAATCAAAATGGCATATTTTCCCTCTTCAATACAGGTTTAAAAAGCTCTTAGTGCAGTGCGATGCATTTTAGAGCAAATAGAAAAGATATGATTTTATACCGAGAAAAAAAGAGAGAGGGGGGGGGGGGGGGGTAGAGGCAAAAACCGAAATGTGGCCGAAATTTTGCCAGTAATTTGCCTGAAGGGGAAAAAAACAGGAAAGTTTCCCGCTAAAAGCTGCTATAACTCTTAAAGAACTCAAAAATCGTCTCAGTAAAAGCCAGTCATTGTACTGCAAAAAAGCGGGAACTTTCCAAACAAACTTAGATAAGTTTATGATCACACTTCAGCTACCATCTGTATTACCAGATAGATTATTTAGAGAATTTGTGGCAATTATTGCCAAATCTAATGCAACAATTGCAAGTAAATAGACAAACAGCATACTTGCATGCAATGCTACGGGGTCCAGAGATTACATATACAGTGCATATTTTGGAGCGAAGACTATCTGAACAAGACGTAGTCTAACTGTTAGCAAAACAGTTAATAAAGACGTTGGATACACTTTCCAACTGGTAGCTACTATAATTTTTCACACTAGTGAGAAGTTTGCATTCATGCAACTTGCATCATTGTAGGAAAAACAATGAAAAAAAATCTTGTTTTTTGCAGGAAATGAGTGGTAACCCACAAACTCCCGAAACGTTACTCAGAAAAGATCTTTAACGTTTCGGAATTTTTCTTACAATGAAAATTTGCAAAATGTTTATCAAATTTTACGCGTTGCCAAATCTTTCTTCCCAAAGTCTGATAATGAAAGCACTAAATGAAGTAGATTCTTTGTTTTTGATCTATTTAAACACTGAAAACGTTTTTGCGCCCATACGTTTAAGTGCGTGTAACGTATTAGTGCAGGTATGCCCCTAAATCAAAATCCACGGTTTTAAAAAATGATATTATTTAGTATGACGTGATTTAACCCTTTAAGTGCCATGTTTTCTACTTTACGATTCCTAAATATTTTTTTTTTGCCCTCCAACTAATAAAGCTATATATTTTTGAAATCAATTTTAGTTGAGTAATTAAGTTGCTAATCTTATTGGATTTTTATTTTCAAAATTCTGGACAGTAAATTCACTCAGTGAAATCTCTAAAAGCGGAATCATGACAGCTCAAAGGGTTAAAAAGTGGCGTTCACTAAAACGTCTGAATTACTTCTAACGCATTTCAAATATACCATATTTATAGCAACTTTATTTAGTAACAGAAACAGAAAGTACGGTGAATGTATTGATAACAAGAAAAATTTATTTTCCTCAATACATTCGCCGTACGCACTTATTAATGTTCGGAAACTTTTATCTGCATTCGCAAGCCTCAAAACTACACCAAAAAGTAAGAGCGAACACAGTGTCTAATTATGTTGCCTTTCCTTCTACATGTCTCCCCGGAAAATGCGAAACAAAGTTTCGCCACCCTGGTGTAATTACAGGTCATCGAAGCGTGCACAATTGTCCAAGACAACGTCCTGGTAACGAACTTCCCAAGGGTAGTCTAAGGAGATGGATGTGTAAATGAAGATATCTTTTAGGGTTCTTGGATAATGGGATACATTGGAGTTTTTATAATGAAATGATGTTATTTATAAGATAGCAGTGTAAGCTGAACATTTTTACCATATTTTATGGGCTTATGCTTGGTTTTCGTATTTTTATAAAAATATATTGTTATTAGAAAGTAAAACACTGAGGCATACATATTTTTGAAACCTTGTAAGCAGAAATTCTGTTTTATGCCAAAACTGCTTTAGCAGAAACAAATCAGGATCGTAAAGCAAAAAAACGGAATAATACACATTGAAAATTATGAAAGGCATTAAAAAAAACTCATGTTATGTGTAAAAACACGCTCATCAACTAAAGAAGTTTTGAAATTGGAGCACTTTGTACTACTCTATGCACAATTAAAATATATTGATTTAAAAGTTCATATTTGAAATTTTAGTATAAAAATTTAGCTTAATTGCTGTTAAGTTTTCAGAAAGTTTAGTAAGGATTGAGAGAAACCGAGATATAAGTCAAACACTAAAATTAAAATAGCAGTTGGGAAAAATGTGTTCATGTATTAGTGAATATAAGTGCTACTATCACATAAATTTGTAAAATAACTATACGTAGTATATAAATTAATTTCTTACATTTTTATGTTATTATGAGTTAGTTACAATGAAAAATGGTCACACACATAAAAAAACATGTATATAAACTATGCAGATAGATATAATCTAAAAGTATAGTACATACATTGCAGTTGAACCAAGCATAAAACAAATTTCAGAACCAATTCACACGCGACGAATGTCATTAATTAATAAGAACATATGCGTGCTGCTTAAAATTTGGATTTTTTCCCTGAGAAGACTTTTCTGCAGCGGTAACACTTCATCCTTTCGAAAAGCAATTAATTATTTCTTAGGGAAGTCGAACAGCAAAGCTAATCATTCAAGACTGCCTTCGTTTGTTATCTTTTTTTCTTCCAAATTCTGTTCTTTTTTTTCCAGTATCCATGCTCGTCTATTCTTTTTCTAAAACGATCCGTATTGACTTTTCAAAGGACACTGGTACTTTGTTCTTTTTTCCTCTCTTAAGAACACAAATTGGGTGCTCTTTTCCGCAACTGATCTCTTGGAAAAAAGTTCCGCATCTTCTTCAAACCTTGCTTTTTAATCTAGAAAAAGACATCTCTAAATAATACAGAAATGGGGAGCTTTCTTTTTTTTAAAGACTTTTCTTGAGTTTCGAGAAATAGGGCCTTACTTAAAAATTTTGACTTCAGCACATTTAAGCTCAAAAGAACAACGCTGAACGCAGAATGACAGAAAACTGGTAAGTCATTAGTGTATCAATTATTTTTGAAGTATATGTTAATTTAAAATTAAACTGCAGATTTGTTACTACTGGGAAATGCTATAAGTTAGTTCTCTTTTTAATAAACATTGTGTTTTTTATTACAAAAAATAGAAAACATATTATTTTATAAGGATATAATAATAAGTATTAGTGTTCCAGATATTTTTGGAATTAAAGTTTAATGAAATAACTGAGGTATATAAATGCACAGTTAAAACTATAATAATTACTAATGTGTCAACTACTTGCATTATTAAAATTAAAACGATATATTATTGATGTTTTAAAGTTTATCTCATAAAATTTTGCATTTGAAGGTAAAAGGTATTCCTATATAAAAAGCCCTAAATATATTTATTGAAGTTCAAAATAAACGCATTTTGCCGTCTTAATAACTACTCTTCAATATAAGTAGAGGGCATACCCGAATTTTGAATGGCCAAATGCACACTGCAAAAAATAAATTGTTGTTTTTACAGTATAATACTGGCTGCAGAGGTTCCAGTTTAAAGCTGTAAAAGCACAGTAAAAACAGTTAAACTAGCTATTTTAGTTTATTACTGTAAAACTAGCAATTTTACAGTTTATTACTGTAAAATTAGCAATTTTAAGTTCATTACCAAAAAATAAGCTCTATTATACTATAAAACAACAGTAATACTAGCAGCAGAGGTTGCAGTTTAAAATTGTAAAATACGCAATAACAAGCTGTAAAACTAGCAATTTTAGTTTATTACTGCAAACTAGCAATTTTAGTTTACTACTGTAAAATTAGAAGTTTTACTGTTTATTACAGTAAAATTGCAATTTCTACTAATAATAAAGCTGAAGGTGGTTCTGTCTGTCTTTCTTTCTTTCTTTCTGTCTGTCTGTCTGTTACGCGCGTAGCGCCAAAACCGTTCGGTCGATTTTCATGCCACTTGGCACAAAATTAGTTTGTAGCATGTAGTTTTGCACCTCGAAGCGATTTTTCGAACATTCCATTTCGTTCTTTTTCTATTCGAATTCTTAGAGGAAATTCGATAAAATAGGGAAGAAATATTCCATACACATTTTCAAGTCTTATGTCATTCGAAAGCTTGAAATTTTCTGCACAAAATGACGTTTTTTCGAAAAATCTACGATCATCAGGAGAGCTGTAACAACTGTTTTTAGAATCCCGAAATTCAAGGCTTACCTTCAGTAAAGCAAGCCAAACGATTCTAAAATGGCTTTGCTCGCGAATAAAATTTGTTTGAAAATAGAGATGAAATGAATTATTTTATCAACGGAAATCAACTTTTCATGTTGTTACCATGGTTACGTTTTTATTTCGTTCTTTTTCCCTTAATAATTTTAAAAATGTATTTGTTTTTGTAACAATCCAAACTCCAAGCCTTATTAAAATTAGTCAAATGAAATATTAAAAACCGTGATAAGATGGCACCTGTCAATCAAATGAGAAATCGAGTCCTTTCCTTAAAATACAGGATACCATTCTAAATTTATCGTCTGCAAAACATATTTTACTTCATTATTAATTTATTTCAATATAAATTGCAGCAAATGGCTTGAGTGAACGAATTTAGCTTTTAATTTATCGTTTGCTGGTTGATCTTTGTCGATGTTTATTGTTTTTATTATCATTGTGAAGAATAATGCACGAAATTTCTATGACTAATACTTAAAATTTTTAGGATCAGTTGAGTTTAAAAGAAAAAATTGCTCCAAATATACTTTTGCAATGTGATTATTTATTGTTGGACTGTAATTTGCAGCAATAATTGCATTTAATAAATAATGAAAGACAATATTAAAAATTATTTTTTTGGCGACTTTTTTACAATTTGGCATTCAATTCTATTTCAGTATATTTACTTCTATCTTATTGCGATATTGCAACGTTCTTTCTAAAGTATGTCATTTCGGAAAATGTATTATTTTGTTTTTGAAGTTAGGAAAGAAAACTTTCTTCTTCTTTTAAACTTTGGTAAGATTTCTGTTGGTTTCTGTGAGCAACAAAATTTTTCTTATTTTTTCTTTTGGCTTATTTTTGTGCACCTATCTTTGGGGTTGCATTCGAATGTCCCCAAGGGGGTGATTTACCCCTTTTATGGGGTAATCAGGGCTTTCAATTCAGACCAAAGTGATATGAATTGGCGCGACCACTTGGCGATATCTCGCCAAGCTTTTGGTCACCAAGTGTTTGACGCCAATTTGGCGACATATCGCCAAGTTGGCAATAAATTTAGCGAAAAAAAATTTTTTTGGGTTCAATTTGGCGCTATTGGCGATATTTTGCGAAAAATCTACTGAATGATGTTAAAATCGGCGATATTTAGGAGATTAATCATTGTAAAACATTTTTTTGCATTGTTTCGTGGCAAACTAGGGATGCAAATGTTTGAATTGTTATCTTACTCACTTCAAGCACTATTTAAGCACTTAAGGCATCTAATAAGAAATTTACACGTAAAAGGAAGTAGTGTAGGGTCCATACCAAATTTTTATATCATACTTTGAAGGAATTATAGTTGAATTATAACTAAAATAGAGTATTTTTTTCTGCTATATCATTTTTTTTACAAATGAACTTTTAATTTTATACCACGGGCAAAGCCGTGCGGGTACCGCTAGTAATATTATACTACACTGCAAGGTTTCTTGGCAAAAACATCGTGACGTCAGCATGACGTTAGCATGACGTTAGCCTATGAAAAACGAACTAGATAAAACGTCACAGCCTTCTTGGCGAATTAGAGGAGATGGCTGGCTGCTTGTGAGCTCTTATTGGCTCCGCCCATAGTAACGTACAGTGTCAACTTAAGTTGCTGTCTAGTATAGTTGTATTATACTGTAAAAACAACATTTTGTTTACAATGTACATAGTCTCAAAAAGTTTCCACAAGTCTCTCTCTCCTCTAACTTTAAAGTCCAAGTTTTTACCCTCTTCTGAGCAAATATTCTTAGTTGCACATGACCAAAGCAAAACAATATATTAGAAAATAATTTCAATTATACTTTTTCTATTTGTATGGTACTCTAGTTATGTATTAATGATACAGGTATAAGAAAATTTAAAACAACCCTTGAGTACATGCTTAAGTTATGCATACAGTGAATTCTCACTTATGCACCGTCCCAGGGGACCAACAGAAAAAGGCGCATTAGTGAGAAGGACGCATAAGTGAAAAAGTCCATTCAGAAGTTTGAAACAAAGCATATAATTTAGTGACAGCATGAATAAGAATGCTTCTGTACAAAATAGGTTAATATCAATAACTGTTAGACAATTATTGTAACTAAACGTAACTAATGTGACATAAAAGGAAAAAATATAGCATTTCTAAATCTCAGAAATCTCTATATTCAATCAATTTATATTAAAAAAAATGCACATGGTAAGAAAAAAATCGGCGCATATTTGAAATATTAAACTTCAGAGCGACGCATAAAGGAATGAAATTATCATTATTTTACTATGGAATGAGTCAGAACCACTGAAAATTGTCGTATAAGCGATACAGGCGCATAAGTGAAGCGGTGCATAAGTGAGAGTTCACTGTAATTAGCTTTGAAATCATAATCAATTAACTTGCTCAGTTTTAAGGGGAATGTGCTTAACCCCATAGATGAAATATTATTGTTCGTAAAGGAGCCATTAATAGAAACTCCTAAAGTTTGAATGTTATTTCCATATAACATTACTTAAACGTTAATGCATTACAAACTTTAAAAATAATTTCAAACGCTTTGAATATGTTTCAAAATAAGAGCCCAATACATTCACATTGATGTATATATAATTGTGGGAAAAAACACACACACAGAGAGGATTTGAATTTCGAATATTAGTATAGAACACAAAACGTGAACCGTTACACATATATCATATTTTATTACTTGTATTATACCTACCTTCTACTTTTCAGTCATTTTCACACAAAACTAAAATAGAGTTTACAGAACCAATAAAAGTTCAAGAACATAAATTTGATTTTGTTTTGATTCTTTGTAAAATAAAGTGTAGTGTTTGACAAGTTAGAAATTGAATTCTTGCAACTTAAGGAGCAAAGGGGACAAATATTTTTCAAATATTTATACTTTTACTTTTATTTTCATGTAAGCAGCTGCTCTTGCCTTTTCTAAATATACCTGTACGTTTAAACTTTTTTAAAAGTGAAACTTATTAAAAAAATTGCATTGGGACAACAGTAACGAATTGGCTCATCCTATGGACTACATCATAGAATTACTTTCTGGTTGTTTAGAGTCATTTTTGGAGATTATAATCTGGTCCTTTTTACAAAAAGGGTACTATTATTGCCCTAGACTTAGCAATATTTTTCATCAATTTTGATAATTACTAGCAATTAATAAAGGTATTAATTATCCATTTAATTGTACGAATTACGGTGTGTTTGAACTCATTTATGTAGAATCAAAACTATTTTGCTGAAGAAAAGAAAAGAGAATACTACATCTCCTAGTTTTAAATCATTAGTAAACAAAATGTGATTCACGAGTATGAATACGCTGAAATACAAAACTTATATAAGTTATCAATTATATTATGCTCTTTACAAAAGAAAGGTAACGTTGTAACACGGGACAAAACATTGCTTTAAAAAATCGAATTTTATTAATGTCCCAACATTTTCTGTGCTTTACGAAGTGCACTGTATTGTAATAAAATAAGGAGTTACGTTGAATATAGTAATATTTTCCGTGGATTTTTTTCATTTGTTTTTCGTCCCTTTACATGACAAAACAGATTAAGAAATAGAAGTCTGAAATACGCTGCTACAGTATAAAACAAAAATTGTAAAACACTGGTTTCAAACTTTGTTTTTAAGTTTATGATTATCACGAAAGTTTATTTTTTCTTTTAAAGATCTGAACTTTTACAATGTTTAAAACAAAACTAAATATTTTTAAACTAATTTAGAATTAGTACTTAGTTTACTATGGTATCCAACCTGATATCCAATATATAAAATATTCCAAAACTCTGATTTTATATACAAAAAAGTATCTCAATGCTCAAAACGTTTTATGTTTGTTTTTGCAACTATTTGTTTTTGTGTACATATTCTTCAAACGTTGACTTAAAACATATTGTACACTGCTAAAGAATAAATTATTGTTTTTACATCATAATACTGCCAGCAGAGGTTCCAGTTTAGAACTGCAAAATTCACAGCAATTAACTGTAAAAGTGCTAATTTCTCCAGTTTAGTACTGTAAAACAGCAGTTTTAGTTTATTACCACAAAATTAGCTGTATTATATTGCAAAAACAACAGTATAATACTGGCAGCAGAGGTTCCAACTTTAAACTGTAAAATGAAGAATTTTAGTTTATTACTGTAAAGCAGCAATTTTAGTTTATTAGTGTAAAAATAGCAATTTAACAATTAAGTAGTGTAAAATTACCAATTTTTACAATTTGTTACTGTACATTTGCTGTATCACACTGTAAAAACAACATCTCCTTTTTACAGTGTACACCAAACATTTCAATTGCAATAACTGTATTTGTCGAAGACATTTACATATTTGGTTCTCAAGTTTTTTCTTCTTTAACGAAAGGAACACTAAATGAAACAAATTTAGAAAGCTGAGACAAAATATTATCCGAAGAAAAATGTTAAATCATTGAAGGAAGTATAATGCCATTATTCAATACGCAGTAAAATGTGATTTAAAATCTGAAAGAGCTCTTTCATCTATAAATAAAACTCTTCGCATTACTTTAAAGTGAAAAATTCAAATTATTTGTCCAAACAATGACATGATCTTATTCACTTGACTGTAAAAATTTCCCTTCAAGTCTGAGAAAATCGAATTTGGTACCCCAACATTTATAATGCAAATGCAATTCAAATCATTCGGCGGACGAGAAAAGTGGTTGTGCTTTAACTTAATAATGTCACCACCGTTCCAAAAAGATAGTTTAACTTCATTTTCGAAGATGTCTTGAAAAATTCATTTAATTAATAAGAATGAGGCCTTTTGAGAAAAGTCGGTTTTTGTATTGAGAAGTAATTTTGAAAGATCTTTACCTTTGCGATTTTACCTTTTTTCTAATTATGATACTTGAAATGACAAAGTTTCAAATCGATATGGATTTAAGAGGTTTTTCTTTGTTTCTTTTTTTTTTTTTTTTGTATTTAAAATTTAAAAATAAAGGTAAAGTTATTATGAGGGCAAAATAAATCTTAGATCGTGTCTAAATTTAATCAACAAATATCGTTAGTTAGCCATGTCGTTTTTAAATTATTAATAGTATTAATGAAAAGCTGACTCTACATTTTTGCCATGATCTGAGAAAAAAATCAATGAAAAAAATTAATGAGAAAAAAATTAACGGTCAACCAACTTAACTCTAATTGAATACATTTTTTATCCTAGTTCTGTTACAACATTTTTGATACGGAGAACTGACTAACATCCAAACGTTAAAAATCCAATCAAACTCGCAAACTTATTTGTATTTATTTATTTTTATTTTTATTTAATTAGGTGCTTGTTTATATATTATTATTTATTTTTTTATTTTGTTTTTTTTTTGTTTGTTTACTATCAGTGTCAGTGATTAGAATTACAGGGCCGTCATTTCAAGTTTTTCCAAGGGGGGGGGGAGCAAAGGGTCCAAATACAATGCAATTTCATCGGAAAACATCAAAAGCCAAGACCACTTATATATAAATACATCGATTTCACGAAGTCAGGTTGGGCAGTTGCCCCCCCCCCCCCTAAATGACTGGCCTGTAGAAGTATTTCTTTTGATTGAAGGAAACATTTTCATTGGGTTTTTGAAGACTTTTAAAATTATTTTTTGTTGAAAAAAAAAGTCTGGGAGTCATTTTCCCGTGTGTTGACTAGGGTGGTCACAAAAAATCAATTTTCGAATTTCTTTTGCGGCACCCCCCTAAAATGTGCCAATGGGCTAGAAAATGAGATTTGCAAAGTTTTAGCTTAATCGGATAATATTAACACGTGCCGCAAAGAGGGTAAAGTTAAGAAAAATAGCGATTGTTAGCTAAAAATTGCAGTTTTTACTCTGTAAAACCAAAACTACTGATCCTAGAAGCTTTATTTTGGTCTCAATTTGTAGGAAATTTTATTTTCTTTAAGTCTAATCTTATTTAAAGTTTCGAAAAAAATGATTAAATATTTTTCAGAATTTTCACAAGTCAGGCTGCAACACAAATCCTCGAAATTGCAAGTAACATGGGGAATTTTTTTTTTCAACTAATCTTTCGAGGCACCCCCCTAAAATGTTCCAATAGACTAGAAAATGAGATTTGAAAAGTTTTAGCTTAATCGGATAATATTAACACGTGCCTCAAAGTGGGTAAAGTTACGAAAAACAGTGAATTTTTAACCAAAAATCGTAGTTTTTAATCTGTAAAACCAAAACTACTCATCTTAGAAACTTTATTTTGGTCTCATTTTGTAGGAAATTTCATTCTCGTTAAGTGCTATCCCATTCATTTTTGCTATCATGTCCAAAGTATTTATTTGGCATTTTTCAGGTTAAATCGTAGAGTATATCAAAAGAAATAAATGAAACAACTTAACCCCTTAATTCCTCTATCTTAACACAGAAATTTGTTTTACTTTGTCTATTAAAAAAAGTGTATTTTCGCGGTACTTTAGAAATAAATGAAACAAATTGCTGTGTTAAGATAGAGGAATTAAGGGGTTAAGTTGTTTCATTTATTTCTAAAGTACCGCGAAAATACCCCTTTTTTAATTGACAAAGTAAATCCAACAATAAGCAAATAAATGTTATTGAATATTGTAATGCTTTTAGGTTTTTGCATGAAAATTTCTTATTTTTGATATACTCTACGATTTAACCTGAAAAATGCCAAATAAATACTTTGGACATGATAGCAAAAATGAATGGGATAGCACTTAACGAGAATGAAATTTCCTACAAAATGAGACCAAAATAAAGTTTCTAAGATGAGTAGTTTTGGTTTTACAGAGGAAAAACTACGATTTTTGGTTAAAAATTCACTGTTTTTCGCAACTTTACCCACTTTGAGGCACGTGTTAATATTATCCGATTAAGCTAAAACTTTTCAAATCTCATTTTCTAGTCTATTGGCACATTTTAGGGGGGTGCCTCAAAAGATTAGTTGAAAAAAAAAATTCCCCATGTTACTTGCAATTTCGAGGATTTGCGTTGCAGCCTGACTTGTGAAAATTCTGAAAAATATTTAATCATTTTTTTCGAAACTTTAACTAAGATTAGACTTAAAGAAAATAAAATTTCCTACAAAATGAGACCAAAATAAAGCTTCTAGGATCAGTAGTTTTGGTTTTACAGAGTAAAAACTACAATTTTTGGCTGAAAATCGCTGTTTTTCTTAACTTTACCCTCTTTGCGGCACGTGTTAATATTATCCGATTAAGCTAAAACTTTGCAAATCTCATTTTTTAGCCCATTGGCACATTTTAGGGGGGTGCCGCAAAAGATTAGCTGAAAAAAAATTTTCCCCATGTTACTTGTGACCACCCTAGTGTTGACCCATTATTAAATAACTAATTAATTAAACTAATGCACAGAAGAAATATTCAAAGCGGCATTTCTGCACATAAGTATATACAGGGTGTCCACTCCTATCGTGGACCAATAGCTAATTTCTAAACCGTTAGAGATACGCATATAGTTCATTTAGAAAAAAATCTCCAAATTACGAAAGGAATTTTGTGTCTATTCAATGTTTTTCAAAAAATCAAATTTTGAAAGAGTTACGAAATTTAAATTTTTATACAGCCCCCCAGTCCTATCAATCATATTTAGTAAAACATTCTTGACACTGTAACGTTTAAAACTAAAAAAAAATCACTCTTCTACCACAAAAATTGACCGAGTTATGACGTTTTGAAAAATCAAGATTTTGCATTATTTCATGACGTCATCGAGAGATCACTAAAGGGACCGTATGCGAAATCCTTCAAAATCTTGATTTTTCAAAACGTCATAACTCTGTCAATTTTTATGGTAGAACAGTGATTTTTTTTTAGTTTTAAATGTTACAGTGTCAAGAATGTTTCACTAAATATGATTGATAGGACTGGGGGGCTGTATAAAAATTTAAATTTCGTAACTCTTTCAAAATTTGATTTTTTGAAAAACATTGAATAGACCCAAAATTCCTTTCGTAATTTGGAGATTTTTTCCTAAATGAACTATATGCGTATCTCTAACGGTTTAGAAATTAGCTATTGGTCCACGATAGGAGTGGACACCCTGAATAACAAGTTGTATATCATTAAAGATTTTTCACGGGGTCTTTATTAGCGGTTTTTTTTTTTTTCTGTTAATATTCTCGAAAAAAATTTCTCTCTGAATTAAACATGAGTTCACTATCTACAGTACTTAAAATTGCTTCAAGAAAAGTGTAATCCAAACGAAAAGTATTATTATTTTTTAATTTTTACTGCAAGTCATAAGACATAGTGCACACAAGAATTTTATAGTGCAAGGATTGATAAGTTGTTTAACCCATTTATGCCCAGTAGCCTAAAAACGGGACGCTTGTTAGTTACTGCATACAAAAACCTGTAATGGTTATATCATTTTACTAAAGCTTTTTTTCACAAGTTAAATAGTCCTTCTTCATAAAATCAGTTAGAGCCACTATTTGGACATCAGAATTTATTTATTAACAGCTATTTGCAGACAAATCAGTCAATCAACGATCCAGCATGGGTAGCCACAGAAAGTATTTTTTTTTTTTGAACTTATTTTTCATAAAATTAAACTATTTTAAAATGATTTGCTTAAAATTGATTACAGATGCCTTCTGTAATGTTACTTTGCAAAAGTAAAGCCAAGTAGGGTCGTATTTTGCTCACATATCTGCAAAATATCCCATAACTTAATTAATATGGTAAGGGCGAACTATTTTAAGCCTAAAATATGTGTAAACCATTCCAAGTAAGAGTTTTAAGCAGATAAAAATTGAAAAAAAATATTTAAAAAACTTGGGCATAAATGGGTTAATGCATAACTATTTGGAGATTATAAACGTAAACAGCAGCGGTAGCAATAAATAGAGACAACACAAAAAAATGACATTTATTCTTAATTCAGCGGCTTCGAAGAAAAGTAAACGGCAGATGAATTACCATCCGAGATTGGAAAATTAGAAACGGAGTAAGAAACGTGTATTAAAAAAATCTAAGGGATAAGGATGGATTTGTGTATATGATCAGTAATACTTGTACTCTTACATGAGAAACAAAGACATACTTTCCTGTCCCTATTTTTTCGTAATCTCAAAACAAAAACTTTCTGATTTATTAAATTTTAGTACTTAAAAATGAAAACCTCTAGTCAGGTTTTAAATTGTTAAAAACAAGTTTTAAGCATTTACTAGCTGCCAGGGCAGCTAGATTCGCTTCCTGTGGCATGTTGATGCATAATGTCCCCCCCCCCTAATTTATCTTATTCTGATGCAAAATTATTCGATACAATTAAATTTTCATAAGATTTCAAGACATGCTATGTACGTGGCCCGCTAATGCCCAGCTAGCTGCGTGGCCTGGCGCTCCACGGGCACTTCGCGCCTTTAAAGTAATAAATAAATTTTCAAAAAACTATATGTATACATATTTCAATTATGAAGGGAGATTTTCCTTTTGTTGAAGTCGCAATGTATATTATAGTCAAGTCCTTTTTCGTCAGCTGATTCCTTTAGTTCAAGTTAGCTATTGTATTACTCTGTTAAGGTTATGCATTATTTTTTTTATGCCTGGGATATGGTTAAACTGGTTTGTTCATAAAGCAATATAAGACAAAACATATATCCAAACAAAAGTGCAGAACACAAATGTGTTTGCACTGCAAAATACAAACTGCAAAATGTGCAAAAACAAAAGTGTTATTTTACCAACTTTCAGAAAAAAGTTACTTTATCATTGAACACGATGGGTTGTAAATTATTAATTGAAAAAAAAAGAAAAGAAAAGAAAAACAGAGGATTGCAATTTGTGTTCTGCTTTAGGAAAATCACCCGAGAAAATTATTCATTTAAATCTTTGAGTAACACATATTTCTTTTCGATGGCAACAGTTTTGATGACAACACCTTCTCGGAAAATTGTAACGAATCCGCTTCGAAGTTGGTAATTATTGGCTGTTGGAGCGTGTGGAACTTTTCGCGACAACTTCCCCAGACGATGATATTCTCTGGGAAAGCTTGGGAGAGGGTGTTAGCAGTGAAAATGAAAAACGAAACGAAAATCTGTTTTCACACTTCATGATAATTTAAATGACACTGCGAGATGGAAATCGGACAAAAGTTCAGAGTCTTTTATTTTATTTTTGAACTGCTAGAGTTTTATTTCTTGTTTCTTCTCGCAAACCGTTTTTATCATTGTTGCTTCTGGTTGTACTTTTTATAGTGGCTTTCTTAGTTCATGATAAATTAAGTTTTTTTTTTCCGTTTTTTTACATTAAATACAGAAAATTTAAAAACATTTTTTATTAAAAGTATTATATTGATGTTCAAAATGAAACATATCTTTGATAAATCTCATTTGAATTTCTGAGAGAAAGAAAGCACATGATTTTATTTTATTGTGTTATTTGTGTTTCTATGCAACAACTGTTTTTCATGCTATATCAAGTGATCCCAATCGTTATAAATACTCTTAAATACTGTGAAAAAAATGTATAGTTCTTTAAGGTCTATAAATAAATAACCGCTCTTCATAACATATGATGCATACTAATTTAAAATACAGTGGATGCATTTTATATTGATTTTTTTAACGGAAACATTCTATTGAAATTAAGCCAAAAAAACTCACCGTTTTCCGCATAAAGAAAAATCTATATCAAAAGAGCCCTTTAGCTAATAAATAAAATTTTAAGAGCTGTTCGCGTAACTGCCACTTTTTTTCGTCACATTTGACGCCCTCCTTCTGTTGTTACAAACTGTCACACTGCACCGTACCCCTATCTTACACTTGTCACATGTGACACTATATTTGTTACATACGCATAGTAATTCCTGATGTCACACTGATGTGCCCTTCTCCACCTTACAAACACACTATTTTACGAATCCACTTCCCTCTCAATAATTTGTGAACGACCCCTAAGTCTTACACAAAAGCAAAGTATTTTTCAAAGAAAAGAGAAAAATCCACACTTACATTAGAAACAAGCATTCGAAGAAAAAAACATACATATATATATTAGCATTAAATATCATAGTTTTACTTAATTGCTCATTTTAATGCAATTCCTAAAACAATCTAGCTATAAAATTGAAGTTTTTTCTTGATTCCTTAAAATATGCGCAAATAAAAAAGATTTAAACTAAAGTATTTCATTTTAGAATTGTATTAGATTTCTTTTGGCATTCCTTTATCGGGCTAGACAAACCCTTTGCCGGTAAAGTTACAGTCGCAAAAATCAACATTCCTCCCTTTTGTTTCCGAAATGGACAAACACGTATCAGGTACGGTCACAAAACTCCGCAAAAACAAAAAATCAGAAATTGATAAAGTAAAACAGTTCGGTATAACACAACAAACGACAATATAAATAATATAGCCACAAAGAGAAACTGCCCAACGAAACGTTTCTGTAATTTAGTGTATATTGAAAGTCATTTATTTCCGAAAACAGGTAAAAGGCGGGGTGTTGTCGATTCCAGCATTTCTGTATATTTTCAAGAAAAAGAAATTGTAGAAGAAGTTGGATTTTGAATTTTTTTTTCTCCGGGACACCGATTTGGTTTAAAAGAGAAAATGGGCTTGGAATTAAAAAGAATAGTTCATAAGTTGGAGTGAATAAAAATAAGAATCGTTCACCTTCCAAATATGCGTAACTCTGTTATAAATTTACCTACATCGTGTGCCATAGCGATTATTTAAGTAATGAACATTACTTGCGAATGGGCTTGGTAAATGATTTAGATTTTCCAATTTGAAATGAAATTATGCTTTTAAAATAAATGGCTTTACCTTTAAATGGAAGGAAGTTCAATTTAGAGAATCACCTGTTTCTTCATTCTTTCGCTCTAAGTAAATTATGACACTAGAAAGAAGGGTGTTTCGAAAATTAAGCTAGACATGACGTTTTAGAGATGAACTTTGGTTGTGTTTGAAATGCAAATAAATATAATATTCGTCAATTCTGCCCGCATAATAAATTAACGAATAACAATGAGTATTTATGTTTCCGTGATTTAGAGGGCCTTACAAACGCAGTTAAGCAGTCATAATGTTTGCGTGTGTTTTATCACAGAAAAAATGACAATAACATTAGTTTCTTATTTGTTCAAAATCTCATAAATACCATATACTCCACCGCTGATAATGCGATTTTATAAAAACTTGCTTCCTAAGAGATGCTGATAAAAATGCAGTTATACACAAGAAATGCTCTTTTCTCAGAATACTAAGCTTATCAAAACTGGAATCACGAAGGTGGATGAATAATAATGACAGAAAAACGATTTTTTTTTTAAAGTAAGGTAGATCGGGGCACGTTTGCGTGGATTTTTTTTTTTTTTTTCAGTTAACTTTCTATTTTTTTATATTTGTTTTCTTTCAAGAAATTTTTGACTTATAAAGCAATTAATAAAGTTTAAGTTTGTGCATTCACTTTTACTTGCCCCATATACGGGCATGTTTACGCATCACAAGCGGGTCAGCATCAATCTGCCATGACTTGCGACACACCAATTATAATACGTTTCGAGAAAAGAGCCCCGATCTACCCTGCAAGTTAGTCTTAGGTTTTGATGAAGTATATTTAAAAATTAAATTTCAAGTTCAAAAAACTTTGAAAGGAGAAAATAGTGGAGCAATAAAAAAAAAACCTCAAAATATGTTTGCTGATCATGTTTAAAATTGGCCCGAGTATCCGAATAATTTGTACTTCAAAAACAAGATCATAAAGCATTTCAAGCCATTGTTGCCCATTACGTAATCAATATAGACATGCTAATTAGCAATGTTTCAAATATTTCATCAGGTGTTTTTTTTTTTTTCCTATTTGTATCCTCTCAGAAGAACAATGTAAAACACCAGCTTGGAAATTAATTGCAAGAAATAACATTGTATGGCAAACAAAAGTCAAGGATGATGGATAAAGAAAGGGCACTCTTCTTTATTCTGTTACCAGGTAATCGCCTCTTATTGAGCGGCGTTTTGTAACTTGAGCTCAAATGGGTGGTTACAAACATGTCAACCATCAACAAGGATCTGTGCCTCCGTTCACGATTTAAACACCGCAAATTACCGTCTGATTCTGCTGGAGCATTGCTATCGTCAGGGTGGGCGAACCTGCTATTTGTTCGACCAGAGGTGCTCGTTCGCGAAATTCCGAGTGAAAAGGAAGTGTAGAGTTGAGCGAAACAGAAGGATGGGTAAAGATGAACAAAATATTTTTTTTTCAATAGAAAAGGATACATTACAATTGAATTTTGGTTCTTGTTTGGGTAATGTTTTAAATATGTTGGATAAAATAACTATTAAAGACACTTGCATTTTAATTCTTTTAATGTGGTTATTATAAGCCAAATAAAATCGGGCATTCAATTTTATTTTCAAATGTAGTTTAGTTTAAATTACTGATAAATAATTGTGGCAACTCAAGGAAAACATTAGCACACTACTGAATAATTTTTAGAAATAATTGATATAAAACAAATTATCTGAAATATTCTATTTCATTTTAGATACTATAAAAAATACATCATCCAAAATGTATTATAGATACATTGCAAAGAACAAACTGTTGTTTTTACAGTTTTAAACTGGAACATCGGCTGCCAATATTATACTGCCAAAACAACAGTTCCTTTTTTGCAGCGTAGAGTTATAGTCATAATGTCAAAGTAGGTCTATTTTAGTGCTTATTGCATTACTGCGATTTACATAGTTCACTTTTTTTTATTTATTCCAAACATTAAATCTTAGTTTTTGTTGTCTTATAAGGACGAAATGAAGTTTGGTTCAGAAAGTAATGTACCTAAAAGTCAAATTACTGTAATGTTTCGGAAAAAATCAGTTTTAATAGGGTTTATATGTTTTTTCTTACGCCTGTATGTTCATTTATTAGTCCAGTAGTTTCATGTACTGTCACACTTTACGTGTATTTACGTGTACCCTTAACTATCGCATATATACAATTCAGTGTTGGTAATCTGTCAGTGCTTTCATACATGAATTGCTGTATCATATTGCACATCTCGATATGTCTTTTTACTTTCATTTATGGGTCATATGTACTTATGTATATGTGCCAGTACTGATTGCAATATATTTCTCGATAGATATAATTACGACTGGCTACAAGAATGTGTGCACCCATAAGGAAATATTTAATTGACTCTTAAGGCTACAATGGAGTATGAAAATCATTTTTTTCAATTTTGAAGATACAGTTCTGAATTTTTTATGAGTTTTAGACCCTTATGAGGGGAAGTAATATATAAAGTTTTGTTGTAAATTTCTGAATAGTTTTTGAAATACACAGAATACTGTATTTTTTAATCGTAAATATTTGAACCGCAAAAACCACTCCATGCAGACCAATTTTTTTAAAAACTTGATTCTTTCAATTTTTCTAGATGCTTATTTCATATTTAAAGAAAAATTGGGGAGCAAAATTTCATTAACCACAATATTTAGGGAAAAATGTGTCAAAAACTGAGTTCTTGTTAAAATTTCCAATTTTTCTGAAAAACTTCAATAAAATTTGGATTTAAAGCTGATTAAAAAAAAAAAAAAAAGAAATGAGAATACTGAAAATTTGCTCCCCAACTTTTTTTTATTTGTATATTTTGATCAAGCTGAAAAAAACTCAGAGTGATTAAACATATATTGAACTGCAGGGAGCATTTTGAAGATACGCATGAAATTAAATTTTACGATTCTGAGATATATGCATTTAAATGAAACATTTGGTTACAAATGTACTGACAGAATACTGAAAGAATAGCTTATAACTTCGGTAAAAATAGTGCGAATTGATTTTTTTTTTTGCTACG
Organism: Uloborus plumipes; assembly: GCA_038373865.1. Lineage (NCBI taxonomy): Eukaryota > Metazoa > Arthropoda > Arachnida > Araneae > Uloboridae > Uloborus > Uloborus plumipes. The sequence goes on along the minus strand of JAXGGA010002788.1, from coordinate 71,332 downwards.
AATTACGCACAGTTCAGAGATTAATTTTAAGAAAAAACTGAAAAATCAAAATTTTGGTCAATTTTTCGCATTTTAAGACTCCATTGTAGCCTTCTAAAGGGAGGACACAAGGCATTGAAATTATAATATAAATCCAAAATATAATTTTATTTTACGTATTAGAATTCCCAAAGAAAAAACCTTCTATTACATACAAAAAAAATATTCTTTTTGTTTTCAACCTACAGAAGACTGAAATTTTAGTGAAACTTGAACGATATTTCTAGACTTAAACATTTTAAATTTAAGGTAGTTGAAACTTTTGCTATGTGGAGAAATAATCAGCTTACTTCTATTAGTTTTCAAGCTAATGAAAACATTGAAAATGTTATGTAAAACTTGAAATATTACTCATTTCTAGCATATTTAAATTTACAGAGGTTTAATATTTTGTCTCATAAATAAATAACTAAATTACTTCTATTAGTTTCAAAAAGAATTAAAAGAGTATACATTTTATTTCGGAGGAGAGAGGTATTTAATCTATACATACAAAATATCTATTTTCCCATCTCGTTTGAGAAGAAAAAGAAATCCATCTGAAATTTTAGCCAGTTAAGAAAAGACTTATACAACAGTTTCTTTTGATAAACATGAACTTCTCTTATCCCTGAAAAGAAAGCAATTCAACTCGCTGAATCAATACTGGAGGCGAAAACATTTAATTCCTTATCGAACTAATAGAGCAATTTTCCGAGAGAGCGATTTTACTTCCATTAACATCAACAAAGCAACACGTGCGGAGACTCAATTTGCAAGTGTATCCTTTACCAGGCATCAGACCAGAGAAATAAAGGAAGAGATCGGCTTGCAGGGACAAAGCAGAGACATGGCACTTAGTCACAGATCATTTCATTCCCCGATTAAAATACGAAAAGATCTTCCTAGCTTTGTGCTTCAAATAAAACCCGTTTTTTCTTATGCAATGAGTTTTGTTATCTTTGTTTCGTTCTTTTTGCTATGCTTGGGGGGATCAGTCGGCGTCTTTTGCGTAAAGGTTTAATTGAAAGTGATACGCTGCACTAAAATAACTCGAAAAAAAAAAAAAGGCAGTGGAATCGAGTATTTCTGAGTTGTTTTTCAGCTGTTTCATTTCCGATTTTTTTTCTTTTCTTCTAATATCATTGCGTAAGGAGTTATTAAAGATGGGAGCTCGTAACTTCAGGGTAAAAAATTAAAAATTAGTCAGTATTGTGTACCTCTCTAATTGGGCTGACCCTGAAACAGCGAAATAACGCTGTTTTGGTTTTTTCTTTTCGTTAATATTCTTTGTAAATTGTGAAATATTTTTTTACTCTGGAGGTGGAATGTATTATGCCATCGATTAGGAATTGTCAATTATGCGCTGCTTCTTTTTCCGTTCCGCTTTTAGTTCCGCTTTAATTGAACACCGGTTAGAACTAACGTACTTAACTTGTTTTATCATGTTGATATGGTTTTCTTTATGAAAGCTTTGATTCTTAAATTGGCGGTGAATAATTGCTTGTTTAAAAAACAAGCACTTATTTCGCTAATTTTTTGAAAACAAACAGCCTCACATTGCTACACCAGTACTGCTGTGCTAAGCACAAAAGTCGTATCTGCACTTTTGACGAAATTGAGTTATTGACATTAAGTGGTGCTACGTGATGCATTTTACCTAACTACAATGTTTTATGGTCATTTGAGAATTGGAAGTATATTTTTTTTAATCCGAAAAAAACCTCCTAAATCAAATACATGGAAACGCAAAACTTTAAAGACTAATATCTCAGTTTGATGTCGTCGGCAGATACCACTTTATGCTTAGCACGGCAGCAATACAGTGCGTCGCAAAAGTTTAAGCACAATGCAAATTTTTGAATAAAACGAAATCTTTTCAGCAGAATGCTTTCATATTTATACTGTAAGTGGCTACTATGATCCTAATTAAGATTTTGAAGTTTTGAAAAATACAACCGCAACGAAAATCAGAAAATACAAAAGATTTTTTTTTTGGCTGTCGCAAAAGTTTATGCACAGATCAGGTTTTATGCAAATATATCTTGAAACGTGATGCGTGAAGAACCAGTGCGATTCTTTTGAACGAGTTATATAGTGTAGCAATGGCTTAAAGTGTTATCAAGATGCCGAAGTCACTACAGTTCTCGTCTGAAGAAGTTGTGAAACTCTGGAAGCTGAGAGTAGAATGTAACTCTGTTATGCACATTTCAGTGATTTTAAATCGATCTAAACGTGGTATTTATAATGTTCTGAAACTTAGAAATCAATTCAAACCTGCGTTTCGCTCAGGAAGACCGAGAAAAACTACCTCTCGTGAGGATAGAAGAATTAAAAAACTGGTCTTAACTGAAAATTTGTCACTTAATTAAATAAAAACTAGACTTGTAACAAAATTATCACGTGATACCATAAGCAGACGAATAAAAGAATCAGGATTTATCAAAAAACAAAAGTTAGCTCGCAAACCTTTTTTGAAAAAGTGTCAAAAACAAGCAAGACTGCAGTGGGCAAAGCATCATATGCATTATAGTGACGAATGGATTACTGTTGCGTTCTCTGATGAAAACAAATGTAATTTAGACGGTCTAGATGGGTTCTCATACTACTGGCGTAACTTGAGGAAAGATCCGAAGTGCGTATTCAGTAGGCAACATGGTCGTGGCTCAGTCATGGTATGGGGCTCTTTTGCTTCAACGGACAAACTTCTCTTAGCTCTCTAAAGGGTAGACAAAATTCAGAAAAGTATCAAGATACCATGAGAAAGCATTTGTTACCATTTGGTGAAGTCCTAGGTGGTCCTGATTGGATTTTTCAGCAAGACAACGCTTCAATACACAATTCCCGTAGTACGAAAGAATGGCTTGCTTCTCAAAATATTAGTGTAATGAACTGGGGGGCACTCAGCCCGGATCTAAATCCCATAGAAAACATCTAGGGAATTCTCGCACGTGACGTATACCAGAATGGGAAGCAGCATTGCTCTGTTCAAGAGCTTAAATCTGCAATCGAGGAAAACTGGTACAGACTAACTCCCGAAAAATTCCATAATCTCGTGCTATCAATGAAAAATCGCATATTCGAACTCCTCAGATGCAATGGTAACACCATAGACTATTAAAAGATTTTTATGCTTTCTAAAATATATATATTCCGTTTTTGTGCTTAAACTTTTGCGACAGCAAAATTTTGATTTTATCATGTAATCGTATTTTAATTTCTATGAATTGTTTCCAAATTCGAAACATGGATTTGTAAACTGTTTGTTTAATTACAGTAAAAATTTCAAAGCTTTTTGGTGTATACTTTTCGTCTTATCAAAAGATTTCGGTTGTGCTTAAACGTTTGCGACGCACTGTAGTAATAATCAGTAATAATCAAATTAAAAGGTTATTACTTGATTTATGTACGAAAAGCTGTACAGATCAAAATGGAACAAAGGCGCTTTTGCAGTAAAGTTTAAATTTTTGGTTTTATCTGTCAAACTGTTTATTGACGCTTTGTTTAGAATTGTTAGCACGTTCATTTTTATTGTGAAAGCTCATTTCGTTGGACGGTACTTAACTTTTTTTTAAATCTTTTCCTTTTTTTTTCTTAGGCAAAAATTAAATATTTTTCTCTAGACGCGGGGGGGGGGGTATCTAAATGAATGAGGAAGACAGACGTATCGCACATCTTATAAATCAACTTTGCCATTCTGACTTTTCTACACTTTTATTGAATGATCTTTATTTTCTTTTTTTGACACATTATAGCAAGCAAGAACCAGCTCGAAAGCTGTCAATGGTTTGTCTTATCCTTTTTCCTTCTTTCTTCCTTTCGTTGTTAAATTTTTATCTAAAGTCGCATATTTAAAACTAGTATAATTTTATTTGCACTTGCTGAATGGGTGATGATCAATTGAAAGAAAATACGATAGTCTCCTAACTTTAAATATGAAAATATTCAAAATGTAAGGATTCTTTTATATCTGAATCTTAAAGAGTCTAGACAATGTATCTCCTTATTTGATCGTTCAAAACACTTATCATCTTCAAAAAATTGAGATATTTTAGCAATTAATTTCGCTTTCGTTTAACTATTCAGCAAGATATTGATGTTAATTAATAAGGCAAGTTTATTAAGGCTGGACATTTCTCCTTTCAAAAAGAAAGGTATACTTTATCAGTATTAATATATTGTCAAAATATAATTTAAAGGTTTCGTAGAATACGTTCAACTGTTTATTTCCAATTGTTTGTCCGTGAGGCAAATAAGAATAAAATGCATTAAAGTAGAGCTGGTTGGAGTTTTAGACCAGTTGCAGCTCATAAAGGTACAGGTTCTTAATCGTTGAAAATGGGCGGATAACAACGCCAAAGATTGCCAAGAGACTAGCTCTTCAAAATTCAACTGTTATTGATCACTTGAAACGGTTAGATATTGGCTCCCGAGGGAAAATAAATTCAAAGATTTACAAAAAGGATATTTTGGTGGTCCATACATTTGCAGGTACTTTTTCACATGTTGACGGACGAAAGGAAACGGCACAAAAATCATTTGCGTATACTTAAATGGATATTTTAACTGAAGTTCGCGTGAAAAAAAATGCAATCTCAATACTTCACTCACTATTTAAAAGAAAGTAAAAATGCGTTTCCGAAACAATGAACATAATTTTGTATCACTTGTGTTCACAACAGTTGAATCAATTGTGGTGGAAAGAAATCGAGTGAGTAGATGAAACAAAAACTAATGTTTCAGCAAATAATAAAGCCATGAGTTGTACTTTATTAATCAAATAATAGGTCAGCAGCCTACCTTTTTATTGGAACTTAGCGCAAAGAAAAATATAAAGATATCAACTTAACCACGGCAGAACAGTATCAACTTTCAAAAGAAATTGACAAAAAATATAGTTTTATGTTCAATAAAATATATGCAATACAGTTTTTCATATTGTATTTCTGCATTACTGTATAGATACTGGTCGCGTCATTTGATTAGTTATAAATCTGAGATTCAGTACCTTCAGACGCATGTAGTGATCTACCAATTACGTTTTGTTTAAAAAATAAATTTCTAATTCAGAAGTCCAAATATATATGATTGCATTTTAAGGAGGAAACTTTTATTTACTATTTTTAATTACAAAATATACCTAGTTAGCTTTAAATTCATTGTTTTGATTAGTTTTTAAGTGTTTCAAACTGTAATGGGTTTATAGCTTCAGAACTTGTTGAGACTGTGTGAAACCTATTACAATTAACCAACCTTATCAACATTTTGCTGACATGAATTAAGTCTTCCAGGAAAAAATTGACCTTAAAAGTAACAAATTTATTACAAAGTCGACTTGCCAATACAAAAAGTGCTTAAAGATGTATTTTTCTAGAACATTTTCTTAAAATCTATGTTTTATTATCTTTAGTTTAACATTTGCTAGTGTAGTCAAAAAAGTAATGCACAATTTGAAAGTTATCCAAAGCACAATGAACCCGAGACGAAAAGGAAGTCAAAATAAAAGGTACAATGGAAGGTATTGGAAAAACAAATCTAAAATACCCTATTATATTTGTCATTATTTTGAAAAGAAAATAGCAAAAAGTATTTTTTATTTGTATTTTTAAATTGGGTCTGAATGTCCTAAGGATATTTAAAAGTCATTTCCTTTTCATTTTGCTATTACGGAATAATTAAAGTTTAGATAAATTTGGTTATTTTTTATATGAAATGGCAGTTTTGATCAAATAAGAATAATCAATGAAAAAAAGAATCTAATAAAAGAAAAGTTCAAATAATGAATACGAAATGTTTAGAAGATGACTAAATTGTTTTGCCTTTGTTTAAACCTCCAGGGTTAGAATTGTCAGAAAAATGCTTCATTTTATATTTTTGTTACTGTATGCATCTTTACGTTACCCGAAAAGGAAACTACTCAACACAATTTACGCAAAGAATAAGCTCCACTGTTAAAAATTCAGGAAGCTTTTATGGTGAATGTTACTATAAAATGTAGCGTTTACAGTGCAGAAAATTTTTACAATAATTTGTACTGTTAAAAAATTGCGATTGCAGCGCCAATTGATTACCTCGTGACTTACTGTGAGGTGCAGAGGACACCCATGGATAGCAAAGGAGTGTGAAAAAAAATAGTTCCTGGGTTCGACCTTGTCGTTCGTATCTCGCGCATTTTAATTCTTGTTTTCTCTTCCGTAAAATTTTACAGTAAAAAAAAAAAAAAATACCGTAAAAGTTACTGGCAACATGGATGCAAGTAACTAAGCAAATATTTTTGTTTCCAAGTTTTCTTTTACATATTTGATTATTAAATTACTAAAAAATTGTGTTATTTTTCAGATGAAACTAGAGAGTTTACAATAATTTCATATTTACGCTAATATTATTTTGGTTATTCTACTTTGTTCGACTAGGCTGCTTGATAAATCTTCTATTTCTTTTCTAATAAACATACTTAATCACTCTTGTTAGATAGTAGAGCCTATAATGGAACAATACCCTGAACTGAACTTGAATCTTAAAAGTCAGCATTAAGTTTTGCTCTGCAATGGATGGCTCATGACTGTGAAACCAAACCTTTAGGTGTTCAGATTTCGAGGATGAGGTTTCATTTGTCTTCAGATAAGGTGAATTATGTTCTAACGGAGTTGAAATTTTCCTGTTTTAAAATTTTATTTCGAGTAGTTGTACCTCGTTAAGTACCATAAAAGTGTGTAAACTGAGGCAAATTTTGCTATCGTATTATTTATAGCATTTTATAGGGATTACAACGAGGTATTTTCTTTCGTGATTTTGAACCGTGTTAGGTTGATATAAGTAGAAGAATAAAAAAATGTGTACTTTGCATATTTGCTCTGAAAAGGTTTTTCTATGTTGAATGGGTAGTTCAATTTAAACATTTGGAAATAAACAGACGTTTTACGTTTTGCATCAGAAAAAAGAGATATTGGTGAACCTAAATGCATATTTAATAGTTTTAACATATTTTAAACATATTTAGCATAACCTAAAATTAAGCTTGTTCATCGTTTTAACGCACTAAAATGCAGAATGCAGCATATGCTTATTGCGCCGTTGCAAGAAACGCATTCTACAATCCAAACGAATGTAAGCTGATGCATTGAAAAAAGCGTTTCTTGTAATGAGGGTACACGTGTCTGCTACCTTTTGAATCTTTTGTGTATTAAAACATTGAAAAGGCGTAGTTTACTTTTCTACACAATAGAGGTTTCATTTCATATATCTATTCAGGCTAGTTTTACGAAGCACATTTCCGAAAATCTGCAACATATTTTTCTGTGTGTGGTTGAGGGAATGGACAGGATCTTAGCATTTAACTGTGTTAAGTATCTAAATCATTCTTCGTATTTTTGTAAAATTTTGGATGGTGTCCTGATGCACATGTATCTTTTGAACTTTATTAAGTTTGTTACTTTGGAAGAAAAGATTGACTTCACTTTTCTTACACGCAAATCAACTCGACGATAACTATGTAATAGTTTCGCAGATATCCTCAAAAATATAAAATACGTTAAAATTCGGCGAGTAAGATGCATCAAGTAATTCAATAAATGAGAGGGTTCTAGAAAACGTTAATTTCGATGTTAATATTCTTTAATGAACGTTTATACAAATGTTAAAAGCAAAGTTTATATCCTAAGTGTATTAAGTATGTACATATACAATGGCAATTTAATGACGTACGCTTTAGCCTGAAATTGTGAAGTTCGCCTAATGTATGCTAATATAATATTATGCATAGGTGTGCACTAATGAGTAAAAATAATAAGAAATAAATGTAAAAATAATATGGAAATATTTATAACAGTCGCGTACTGCTAATTGTAAACACGCATGTGATATAGTAACTTTTATTATTTTTAATATAAATGCTAATGATAACTAGTCAAAGCAAAAGAAATATTAAGACAAAACGTGATAACAAACTGCTGAGTATAAAAATTAACTATTCAAATTAAATGACTAATGCAAATAAAACATGAAATGAAACTAGTTAACTAGTCAAAATTATGGGTTATATCTAACTATGCTCTACCTGAATAGAAAATTAAGCAAAATATGGAATACTATTATTTAAATTTTAAGCGAGCTACTTAAATAAATGCAAGATAGTGAATTGCGAGTTTAAAACAGAAATATAGGTACTACTGACAAGTAAAAGTAAATGCAAACTAATAAATGATATGATATCAATAAAACTCTATAAACTGCAACTCATAGTTTGCGAAATTTTAAAGAATATTTTTTAAGTATCCAAATGCCTTTCTAAAATAGAGCTTTTATAAAGTGCAGTCTAAATATTCATAACCAGGATGTCAAATGAAAGAGAATAAAAGATGAAAAAAACTTTATCGAAACTAGTAAATGAGTTTTGGCACATTTAAATAATATGTTGTAAAAAAACATTTATTTTTATGAATTATACCTTACCAAAATAAAGGATTTTTGAGAACTATCTTGTTAAACGTTCTGTGATACAAAGCAAAAGAAAGATTAACTGAAAGATGAAAACGAGAAAAACTAAGCATTACAGTTTAAAAACTAGTGCTGGATTGAATTTAATGCAGTAGTTGAAATTTGGTTATGCTGAAATTATATTGTGTGAAATTTAAAAAATATATTTTTTATAAATTGGTCAATATCTTATTAAAATCAATAATAAGCACTATCTATTGTTCTACAATACAATGTTAAGGAAAGAAATAATGAAGAATATAAACTAAATACTAGGGATGCACCGATACGCAATTTGCCGATTACCGATTACCGATTTATCGGCTTGACAGATTATTCCGCCAAGTCGATTAATTAATATTTCACTTCACTAATTAATATTTCACTCACAATTTTTTAATATTTCACTCAGTTTTATGCACTTTTTGAATTTTGTGTTTTGCTTTTATTCTGTAAACTTACATGTTATAGTAATGTTTGCAGAAAATTATTTACTGTTAATTCATTTCTTCATCGTAGCTTATTGATGGAAGTCTGCTTTAAAAAATAATGTTTTAAAAATATTTTTTTCCGCCGATTAATCGGTAAAAGGGCTGATTATGGCTGATTAAAAGGTACTGCCGATTAATCGGTACATCCCTACTAAATACAAAGAATTAAATGCCATGAACTAGGTAAGAATAAGACCAAATGGGTAAAATTTAGTTATCTCAAACAAAAACATGTAACTACTTTATTTTGGTTATGAAATGTAAAAAAAAAAAAAACAATAACGTAATGAAGGGAGAAAACAATTGACCAAAATAATTAGTCATAAAATAATAAGTCACATGTGCAATACAATATGATGTACTGAACAAAACTGTGGATATCCAAATTATTATATTTATAAAAATTTAAATTTTTTCTTCTGTTAATACCTACCGAAAACGAAAAATGCAGTTTAAAGAAGAAGCTTAATGTCCTGCATTAGTATGTAAAAGAAAAAGAAGACGAAGCATATAAACTTTAAAGACACTAAAAAACAAGAAAACTAATGGTTTCAAAAATAAAATGTTAGACAATTTAAACGACTGAGAAATAAAATAACAACAAAAGCTTTTTTACTCTCTCTGTAGGAATTCCACCCTTTTCTAATGAGCAAAACACCGTCATTTATTTTTTCGGAGTGGAGAAGCTGATTCTGCATATCATTTGCGCATCATTTTCTTCGATAACATCATTACGGAGAAGGTTTAATTTGAAGACGTATGGAGACGCTTCAGAAGTTGGTGACTGGTTTAATGACAATCAATGCGTTTAAATGTGTAAAAGGAAAAGAAAATGATTGCGGCATAATCGGTAGCTGCTTCTTACTCTAAAGAACCTCCCCGTTTTTTGGAAAGATTACGGGTTTGGGAAAAATATGGTTAATTAAAAAAATATTCGATGATTGTTTCTTTTAAAAAAAGCAACAGAGCTTAAGTCGTGTCAGTTGAAAAGGAAAAAGGTAAATGTGTTTTTTTTCTGGGCTGGAGAACCAATTTGGATTTTCAATGAAAATTTTTTGTCAGTTAGAATTCAGTCAAAATGATCATGCATCAAACTCTACCGAAATAGAAGTCCAGAAACACACTGAAAAAAAACTGAAAAGAAACGTTTCATTAAAAAATAAATAATGGTCAGCTGAAGTGTCTAATGTTTTAAAGAACCATTGTCTGAAAAATCAGGAATGTTTCTCGCTAAAAGTTAGTAACATTTCTGAAGATTTTCGGAAACCGTTAAAATAAAATCCAGTCACGTTATGGCAATAAACCGATGCATGAAATAAATAATTTTAAAACACTTCCACTTGTCTTGCAATATAATGTTAAAGAAAGCAAAAATGAAAGAAGGGAACTAAATAAAATAATTTTGAAAAAAAATAGAACCGACTTCAGTTGGAAATTGCTCTAAAAAGTAAAAAATATTTTTTTTCTTTGAGCACCATCGAAACTACTTTTAAACATAAGTTTTGAAGTAGGCGCAAAAACAATGTATGAAATCATACGCAACTATAATTCAACTACAGTGGACGCTCGATATAACGACCATCTCCGTCCTACAGAACACGGTCTTTATAACGAGTGGTCGCTATAAGAGGTAGAACATAGAGTATATTGGGACACAGTTGGGGGTTTTCTCATCGGTCGTTATATTAGGATGGTCTTTATAACGTGTGGTCGTTGTAACGAGCGTCGACTGTATATACATTTTAATGGATCCAGGTTCTTTAAAAGCATTCGCATACATTTCATTCATTACCACACATTCGTGTACTGGTACAAATATTCTGCTTTTAATTTTCAATGGTTTCTCTGAAAAATGTTGGCAAAATATGGTTCAATATCTTTTGACCTATCGTTTTTGCGCCGACTTCAAAACTTATGTTTAAAAGTAGTTTCGATGGTGTTCAAGGAAAAAAATATTTTTTACTTTTTAGAGCAATTACCAACTGAAGTCGGTTCTATTTTTTTCCAAAATTATTTTATTTTATTCTTTTTAGTGTAAGTGTACTTATGAAAAAAGGTAATGTTTCCATTACGGAACTTCACCTAATTTTCTTAAGTAAATGCTCCACAAAATAAACTGAAAAAAAGGAAGAAACTATCAACGCGTCTAAAATTATAAACGATTGACACCAAAAAAAAATTTTTGTTATTCTCTGGTACTTATTTGTGTACTAGCTTAATCAAAGCCATTTAAATATCAACGGTTTGTCAACTAATTTATATTTCAAAGCAATTCTAGTTTCTCGTTGTTCATAAGATTTTAACACATACTACGTACGTTACCGCTAATGAGTTTCATGTTAGATTTAGTTAAACCTTGGTTCAAATTTTTCATTATGATTACTATTAATATTGCTGTTGCGAAGAAAAAATTTTTGCAACAATGAATTGAAAATTTAATCATTTAATGGGGAAATGACATGAAATTTACTGTTTTACATAATAACTTTTTTTATAGTGAACAAATATCGTCATATGAGTACATGGTACCTAAGTTACACCATCTCCTATCGATTAAAAAAAATCGTCCAAATCGGTTCAGTAGATCATAAGTTATGTGCGAACAAACAAAAAAAAACATACGCTTTGAATTGATAACCTCCTACTTTGTTGAAGTCGGTTAAAAACTAAATATCGAAAATAAAAGGCATGTAATAGATATAAATATGATCAAGTTATTCAAATTTAGTTAGCTCAAACTACTACATTTAATTAAAATAAATTCTGGGCCCCAATGCAAAAAAGGATAAAGGAATAAGGAGGAAAAAACTGAAATAACTAAATAAAATTATTAAATCACACGTGCAAGACAATGTGATGTACTAAATAAAATTGTGGAAACCTAAATTATTATATATAAAAATGTAAATTATTTTTATTTGCTAATATCTTCCGAAGACGAAGGAAGTACTTGAAAGAGCAACCTTAATGTTCTGGATTATTATTCAAAAAAGAGAGAAAACGAAGCATATAAATTTTAAGGACCCTAAAAAACAAGAAAACTAATGGTTTCAAAAATAAAATGTTAGACATTTTAAAGGTCTAAGAAATAAAATAATAACAAAGCTTTTTTACTCTCTCTGTAGGAATCCCACACTTTTCTAATGAGCAAAACACCGTCTATTATTTTTTCGGAGTCTAGAAGCTGATTCTGCATATCATTTGTGAGTCGTTTTCTTCGATAACATTATTACGAAAAAGGTTTAATTTGAAGACGTATGAAGACGTATGGACTGGTTTAATAACAATCAATGCGTTTAAATGTGCAGAAGGAAAAGAAAATGATTGTGGCATAATCGGGAGCTGTTTCTTACTCTAAAGTACTCCCACCCCCCTTTGTTTAGAAAAATAATGGGTTTGGGAAAATATGGTTAGTTTTAAAGAATATTTAATAATTGTTTTGTTTAAAAAAAAAAACAGAGCCTATGTTGTGTCAGTTGAAAAGGAAAAAAAAAAAAAAAACAAGGTTTTTTTCCTTTAGCTTTCGAACAAATTCCAGTATTTAATGAGTTTTTTAAGTTGGAACCAATAAAATAATTCCTTTAGTTCTTCCAAAATAGAAATCTAAATTTATACTCAAAAAATTTCCGAATTGTTCTTGGAAAAAATTATGGGGGGGGAGTGGGGGGGGGTCAGTAACATGTTTGGGGACAGTGGTAGACCGATAGGTAAGGCGTCGGATTCGTAACCAGATAGGGTCCCGGGTTCGATCCTAGCCGATCAAAGATCCACCGTCGTTTCTAATGGTGGCTGGGCGAAGTAAAATAAGGGTCCTTGATCAAAGTCCTCCAAATTAAACGTTCCCAATGGGGGCACTAGGGGTTTGGGGCCTTCAGCTCCCTATCCCACCACGGGATTTGGTAGGTACGGGGGACTCTGGAGAGTGAAGTGAAGTGAAGTAACATGTTTGGAAAAATCAGGAATGATTCTAGCTAAAAAGTGGTAACCTTCCTGAAGAACTCCGGAAACCTGTTCAATAAAATCCCGTCACGTTACGGCAATAAATCGAAATGTATCTAAAAAAAAAAAGCTTAGAATTGTGTTAACAATTTGGCACTTTTCAGCTGTTCCAAGAAGGCTCTTGGAGCAGTTTGACAAAAATTGCAATCAAATAGATGAGCAGCTTATACATTTATTGCAAAGCTAAAGTATATAGAGACTTCATATACCTTTATTTGGAGCAAAGTATATCTGGGCAGGCTGTTATCAAAATGAAGACGGAGCACTTAATAAAGACTTTGGATATACCTTCCAACAGGCAGCTAAAAAAATTTGTCTCGGCAGTGAGGTCCGTATTCATGCAAACTTTTATCCGTTAGGGAAACATTTTCGCAAAGAAACTTGATTTTCACAATTAATAAATAGCTAGAAATCGCGAAATCCTGGAACTTTACCAAAAAAATCTGTAACGTTTCGGACTATTCTTAAAGTGTAAATCCTAAAAGTAAAATCATGAAATATTCAGTGTTGAAAAAAATGTAAGAAATGATTTCTAGTTTGTAGTATCAAGTGAAAAAGTAGTATCAAGTAAAATCAAGTAAAGTTAAAGCAGGAAATATTCAGGTGGAAGGATACACCTATATTGACGTGTTAAAAAATGTAAGAAATGATTTCTAGTTTGTTTAGTTGAACATTTAGTAGCTTACCACCACATTTACAGGAAAAATAGAATTTTTTTTTCTTTTGCATTTTACACCAGCACCAAAATTCTGTTATTTTAATGCTAGAACCTTATCCCCCCTGTTATTATTGATATAAACAATCATTACAACTTAAAATCATTTTTTTTTAAATTCACCATGTATACGCTTTTGCTGCCATTTTATTTTATAGAAATCAGTAAGAAGTAAAAAAAGTAAAATTTTTAAATGAATCAAATGTTTGAAATTCAGATGATTTAAAGATGAAAATTTTGTAATGGGAAGCCTTTTCAAGTTTTCAACAAGAGAGCGTGAAAAATTGAAAGTTAAAATACGAGAAGCTAACGCAACTGTTTTTGTAAAAAAAGCAGATTAAAAAAAATAATTTGTGAACAGAACTTTAAACTGGCAACATTTTTCATTTGTCGAAAAAAAAATACCGCGAATTGAGATTTCTTTTCAACCTAATCATACTTTGAATGGCATTTGAATAGCTTAACATCTCAGATTTCCTTAAAGAAAGCTCATCAGAAGGAATTGATTCATTTGCGCCTAATGCCCGTCGGTTTTGCAGAATATTTAAACAAATATTATAGTTTAGTATTAGGTTAATCCAATTATTCCATTTACAACCGCTGCAAATGAGAAAAGTATACTTTTGACTTCATTTCAGTTCAGACTCTTAAAAAACTATAATGCTAAAAATGAAATAGTGGGAAAGTGTTTTTAATTCAAGAGTATCATTTAAGATAGGACGATAAAAATATTGTCGTTTAATCTTAGTTTCAAAGATGTCGCTATATATTTACATTATGGACGATAAGTTTTCACAAAAGTGTTCGGTAATATGCGAGAGTACAAATAAAATATAGAATCATACATTAAAATACAACAACGTAGAACGCGTAAGAAAATCTAAAATTTCTTCTTTGAGGCAAGTAATTTTTTTAAGTGCTGTTCAGACCAAAATGTAGTAAATACCGCGTAGTTCATTACTCTTAGCACATTTTTAATACCTACACATGCAAAAGTATAAAAGCATAGTTTTATTTTTATAATTTATTTTTTTAAACAGACGATTTTGCTTTAACAAATTTTGACTTTAGTATTATAACTTATGGTGAAAAGAGTCAGAACAATAACACTGATAAAAAAAAACAAACTTGAGAACACATTTTTTCCCTAAGTAATAAGTTTTTTTTTTTGTTTGACATTGTCCCAGCATTTTCTTCACTCTTCCTCTCTATCGTTCCGTCATTATTCGGTCTTCCATTCTAAGTGGATACTGAGAACAATTATGATTTTTTTCCTATAGAATCACTGGCACAATAAAGACAATGTTTTTATGCTCCTCTTTTTGAACAAACTCCATCGTTGTTTTGATACAATGATACATTTGGTAAAGAAAAAAAATATTTTGCTAGCGAAACCCCGATGAAGTTCAAACTTAAATATAAAAAAAGAGATATGAGAAAAAAGTTCTTTGTAGGGTTATAAAACCAATTTTTCCTTTATCTTTTTTTTAATTATTGCTTTATGTATCCATTATTTATTTATAGATATTAAGGTTTCTTTCTTTCTTTTTTTTAACTGTGGATGAAATTTTGAAATAAATTAGGTTATGAACATACAACATTTCTGCAGAACTAATAGATATTTTATTGAGCATGAGCCAAAGCATGAGATGTGATTCGGCTGCTTCGACCAAAAGCAATTTATGTTGTGCAGTTACTTTTTACAATTATAATTAAATATTGTTCTCCAAGCCTTACACAATTATAAAATATAATAAATCATCGAGGAGAATTATATAAAAGTATAATGATTGTGCATAGTGAACTCTTTTAACCAGAAATTGATCAATAGTTAAGAGTACGTATTATTTAACTTAAAATTTCTTATGAAATAATTAAGTTGAAATTAACTTACATTTAGTTAATAATAATTGCACGAACAAAATTAGTTGCTTTAAAATGAAGCTAGCTAGTAAAATGTGACATTCTTTAAATATAAACAAAGTCAATTTTAACAACTACCATACTTAGGTTTTTTTGGTAAACCATTTTCTATATAATGGAATTATAGGAATAAAATTTCAGTTTTTGTTAAATTAATGAATATGCTGACAAAATTTAACATGTAGATATTGATCAAGGTTACTAATAATAATCCAAGATTTCAAAATACTCTGAGAATTAGCTAAAGATAAATTGAAGTAGAATTTTTACTTATGTTTTATCTAACAAAATACAAGAAGATTGCCTATTTCATGCACATCCACTTTTGAAGATAGATACTTAGCTTTGATTTCATTTGTTACTTTTCTTTTTGAAATTAACAGTTCCAAAATTTAACATATTGAATTTTTTTTTTTTGAATTATGAATACTGAATGATACATAAGAAAAAATGCAAGTACATGACTCTATGAAATTCTTCTTTCCTTCAAAATTTGTAAATTAAGAATATTTAGATATCTTTCACACACGCAATATTAAGATATAAGGAAAATAGCAACTAATTTCACCTAATTTTGTTCTGTGATTTAATATTTAATCGTCTCCGATGATTTCATTCTGGACATAAATTTATGTGTAGAAGATATTTTTATATTTCAAATAATAACTTCAAATTACTTCTTTGCAATATAAAAACAAAACGTCATCTGTTTTAGTACAACCAGTACAAAAAAAATACATACGTTAACTAGTGAGGTTAATTCAAAAATGAGACAGTAAGCTAAAACTGTTATGTAACACTAAGAATCAGGGTTGCCAGATTTAATAACTGCAAATACGGGACAGGCTTCGGAGGGAGGGGGAGATGAAGTCGAAAAGTCGAATTTTTTACAACCTTGACTTTAACATCAAACTTTTCTCACAAATGTATTCATGAAGAAAAAGCAATATACAATGAATAGAAATTTTACTTGTTACCATTGCATAGTCATTTTACTTCATGAATATTAGAGGGAAAAGTTTTGACACTAAATATTGTGAAAGATTGTGTCTCTGCAATTGACCCCCTTCTTCCTGAAATAAGTCACTGTAAAATCATTGGCGAAGAGCTACACCACTTTTATAATGAACTACATCTTTGTTAAATGGATTGTCACAATGATTTCTGCGTTAGCTGAACATAAGACTAAGATGATTAAACTTTAAAGCAGATAAATGTTTTGATTCAATCAATTTTTTAACACTCTATTTCACATTTTTGTTTCCCTTTTTTTCCCCGAAAAAATGTTTCGTTTTGAAAAATGTTACTCTCAGCAAAAAATACGGTACCTTAGCCGACCTGCATCAAGGCTCTCCGGGACAAGAAACAATTTTTCAAAAAACGGGACAGTCCCTTGAAATTCAGGACGTCTGGCAACCCTGCTAAGAATGGAGCATATTATCATACTGTATGCATTTATTATGCATTGAATGAGTGCTAAATTTTCAATACGTGTAACTGTCGAAGCTTCGTTCATTAGTCGTTGAAATAGATTCATACAGAGAATATATATTTTCATTAAATTAAATACTTACACATGAAAAATATTTATGCAATAGTGTATTACCGTAAAACCATGTTACAAAGAACTTCAAGGAGCCACAAGCCATATTCGTTGTATCGGAATTTTCGTTGTAGTGGAATTAAATCAATGCAATTGTAGTTAAATTTTAACTGGATAGTTGAACATTGAAACGGACGTTTCTCTCCCTCTCTCTATCACTGTATCAAAATTCGTAGTAACAGAATTTCAATTTTCTGTTTTTTCTTAATCTCTAATTAAAAACCATGCAGAAAACATAATATTGCAAATGTATTCATTCTATTTGAGACATAATAATGCCTAAATTTCTAAAAAAAAATTGCCTTATTTTTTGCACTAAAAAAACTCTTTTATGTGCGTGTACAACAAAACAAAGTATTCTTATCACAAACTACAACGTCAAATATATTTACATTGTGATATTTTTTACGCTTTCATTCACATAAATGAATTAAAAAATTTAATTTAACGAACATTATCCTCTTGTCTTATCACACATATAGAGACAGCGGTAATTATTTCTATTCAAACAAGACTGCTAAAATAGTTTTTCCCTAGTTTCAAGCAGGAATTATATGCATAAAATCTGCATAGGAAATCGGGTGAAAATACATAATTACGCGTAATAACAAATCACGATCTTTAATCAATTCTAAGATTATCGCTACAAATTAGTTTATGTTACCTCAGGTGAGAAAACGAAAATTTGTTAATTAGAATGACAATTAAAAACTGAAGTAAAATTAAGCTCTTCAATGCGGACAAGCTTATGATCATGATGTAAGTATTCGTTGTTAAGTAAGTTTTTGTTATTTTGTAGAACATAGAAACAATTTCACTGAAGATAATATATTATGCCTTAATTGGAGTTCTTCAATTTATTGCTTTCGTTATAGCAGAAATATTTTCCTTTGAAAGGTTACCAGTTTATCTTTGTTTTTAGTACTAATATATTATCTACAAGATTTTTTATCTACATGAAAGTATCAAACTTTCAACTCCAAGATGTGCATCAATCTGAATCTTACAAGACCTATAATTCATATGTTAAGAATCAGAATAAACTTGTTTTTCCTTTTTTCGACCTTTGCTCAAATTAATTTCAAGATTTTCTTTCCATTTTAAAAAAACTATTCATTTTTTAGATACTGAAAAATAGGAGAGAGAAAAGTAAACTAAAATTATATATTTTAACAAAATAAAAATTTATTTCCTTCATACGTAAAAATATTTTGCTTGTGAGTTCGACATTTTTATTCAGCTGTTATATGTTCCAAGTACATGCTCATAAATTTTACTTAAACAAAAATACCTGTGCTAAAAAACACTGACAACTAAGTTTGGCTTTATCATAACTGTACGCATGTCTTCAGTCCTTGTCTTAGCAAGCGCTAGATTCGTTTACTTATGCATTTTTTAATCCTTTTCTGGTTAACTCAAGGGCTATCTACTTATCGGAGCAGTGAAGACGGAATTCAACTGATTTTTGGGTAGAGGAGTCGAAGACATCCCAATAATTTGGGATAGAGTAGGTATTTTTTTCTCTAACTGCACAATCTTCTAGAGTTGCGCAATTATTTTACAAATGCGTTTCTCTTGTGCAAATTTTGCATGCAACATAATGATAAATTATAAATAAATACAATCACTACAACTGCAAACTGCGAAGTCAGAACCGGAATGTCCATTGGAATGATTAAGGGTTTGAGGAGTCGGAGTCGGGAATCGAAGACTTTAAAATTCAAAGAATTGGGGTCAGAGTCGGTCATTTTTGCTCTGAGTACGCAATTCTTTCAGAGTTAAAGTCGGCTGTTGAAGGCACTTAGTGGTAATCAAAAAATATGTAAGGAGTAATAGTTTTTGACTTACTATGGTTAATTCAATGTGAAGTTTTTAAATTGCATTTCGATCTTGCTGTTTTCAAAAACTATCATTTTTTTTCTTTTTTTTTACTTTGTCCAACAAAACTAAGTGGATAATTCGATCTATCTTGTCAAGTGATTTTATTAGTTTATAATTTATAATTATGTTACATGCAAAACTTTAATAAGAGGAAAAATACCTATAGAGTGAAAAATCTGATAAAAATCTTTAATCATTTTGGAATGTATAGGGAAGGAAATAGTAAACATTTAAACTATTTTAACTCAACTTTGATGGCAAAATATTGCGCTGTCTGCATTTTGTTTTCTTTATTTCATTTAGTTCACGATTTTTCTTTTCAATTCAACTATTCTATATAATTAATGTCAAGTATATCAACGTCTTTCTGAGTCTAAATTGCAATACTGTATCCAGCAAAATTGCCCATCGTCTTCTATCAAAAACTCCTCTTACAGCAAATAATGTGGGAAACGTTTTTCTTTTCTTTTTTACTTTTCAATATTTTCTTACAAAATAGGTAACAAAAATGATTTGTGACAACAACTTGTTGTCGAGAGTTTTTAATGATCATGAGGAATAATTTAACGAGACATTGACGATCCTCATTCTTTTCAACATCTCATCATTACCTTCAGGATTATTTGTTGAATAGATAAATGACATTTTAAAAGACTTTCAACAAGTTTACTTTGTCTTTTTGCGAAGATATTTGATTTTTACAAGAAACTGGTGAAAAACTGTAAAATCCCGGAACATATTGCCGGGATACAATCTATGACACTTTGGAATTTTCAGAACAGAGTAGTTATAACTCAAATTTTTAATGATGTTGCAATAAAATGATAAAATAATATTATTTCCTAAAGAAATGAGCACAGGAAGCCTAAAAGGTTAACAATAGAGAAAATAAATTAAAACATACAATTTATCAGCAGAAAAGGACTATTAGCTTAAAAATGAGATCCTTTGTGAATAAAATTTTAAAATTAATAATTTACTAAATTGATGCGTTTAACTTCTTCACTAATAAAAACTACTTAAACATCCTATTTGTATAACAAAGCGTAATGACTCTCATATTCAAATTACTTTGTCCAAATTAAAATACTCACTTAAGACAGTAAATTTTTTTCTAATAAATTTTACAGTCACTTTTCAGTCTTTGTACGTGCAAATTCATTAATTTCCCCCAATAGTACTCAATGTAAAATTTAAGATTAATTTTGATAAAAGCGGTAGTTTCATCCTCATTAACATTTACAATTAGAATCGCTTTAGTCCTGATGATAATTTATTACTTTAGCTTAATTATTTTTTCTCCAAAATATAAAAGTTCAATTTGAGTTCATTAGGATTTATTGATAGTTTAATTTTCTTCTACCAAATGAAGCTGGCTTTTTAATTAATGAATTTCTGCTAATTAAGCTTCATTATCTCTTGCTATGACACTGTGTAGAAAAATATGTTTGCTGGAGTCTCTGAAAGTTCATTTTTTCAAATGGCATTCATTAAATGCTGTCGCAGTTGTATTATTGATTTTTTTTTTCAATAGTAATCAACGACGGGGAGATAGGGAAGTAGATTTTACTATTCTTCGGTTTTTGCTTTTAAAACTCTAAATGTAATGTTAATGAAATTTCAGTACTTAAGCCTCTTGTGCTTTATTTTTCTTCGTTTTTCTTTTATTATTATTAATTGTAATAATTGGCATGATAAGTTTTGTAATAAATGCAGCTTTTTTTTAATTGTTAGGAAAGCAATTATGTGAAGTCAAAAAATATTGTGATTTTATGTATGCTCTTGTCCTAATAAGCGCTATTTAAAATGGAAAATATTACCCTTTTAAGCGTTGTTGGAATTATTGTTTCAAAAAACGAGGGTGTGTTACTCTCACTTTATTTTGCTTTTATCATTCTGTTTATATACAACGTTTATTGCATCTGCGAAAAAATAACATAAATCCGAATACTCAAACCCCGTTTTTTATGTGATAAAACTTAAACTACGTTATTCAAATTTTCCGAAAAAAAATAGATTTAAAAATAAGTTCTACAAAGTCATTTCCAACTTTATATGCATTTTTATTTTCGAAACATTTAAATTTTGAGAAAAATAAATCATTTTGGGCGATGATATAAAAATAAAAATATTTCTGCTACATATAAATTACGCGCAGACATCGAATAACAGCATGGTATCAAGTCATAATTTGAAGCACATTTTTTAACTGAAGAACATTTTCCAGACATCTATTGTCAAAATTTAATGTGATTCAGTCTGCTTCATTAAAATTGTACCCATATTTAAAAAAAAAAACTGTGGAATTATATTGCAAAATAATTGGAGTAGACATTAGTTTTTTTGTCCATTGAAGTTTGGATTGCTTTTGACACAAATTTTAATAATGCAGGTTTGTTTCGAAATGTCACTTAGGGAGATACTTTAAACATACGACTTAAACTTATAATTTGAAGCAAAAAAATCCGTAATTTCGATTTTTATTATAAATGGCAGTACATAAAAAAAATTATAATTATTTTAAGAAATAGTGAAGTGATTTTGTGAAGTTAAAATTTAAAAATTAAAACTACATTCCTTTTCAGGTACAACTTTTAGTTTTAAACAGCTCTTATTTTAACTGACATCATTAATAAAAAGTGTTTCTAACGTTTCCCCATTTATCCTCAAAAATTAAGAGTTAGTAAATTAAGATTAATAATGTATAGCACTCGTAAATGCCTTACATTTTTTATCAACTTCGAATGAGTTCTCACTAAAATGCACTGCCCATCCTGTTGTGAGTTAGTCAATTTTTCATTGAAGCTTCAATATACCCATTTATTTATTAGTGAAACGCTTTCAGTCAATGGTGAATAAAATTTCCCTGCTCTGGGCAAGGGAAGAAGAATGGTCGACAGTGAATATAATTCTCAGGCCAGCCACCAGGAGGAAATATCTGAGCTTGACATTGCAGATCCTACAGCTCCACAATTAGCATTAAGTAAAGCTAAAATGATTAATTTTAGAAAACTTATAAAAGATTTCCACTACTGTATTGGCTCCAAACCTTGCTTTGACCGATTCTGGATACAGTTGAATTGATACCTAGAGGTTTAAAAATTGAAAGCAGGATTTAATTCACCGGCAGAACAATTTTATGTGCAACAGATTCCCTTTTGGTTAGCCCCTCAAAAAACGAGTTTGGAGAGTTTTCAATGGTGCAATTAGTACAATAGAGGGCACTTTAACTGTCAAGAGTTGCACTTTTACTGAATATGACTTGATAAAGAAATTTATTTCCCTAGAAGTAATAATAATGTAATGTGTTGCGAAAAGAATGTTTTAGGTAGCACTATTATGTTCTTAAAATGAAAAAAAAATAATTAAACAAATAAACAATTAAGATTTCCTGCTTATACTGAAAAAGTACTTTTATTGCTAAAGAGTTAATGCGCTACGACGAATGTTCTCGATCCCATACTGAAATCAGTAAAAGCAATTCTGAAAGTTGAAAATAAGTACTAAAAGATCTCGCACTCGGCATGACAACCTAAAGTTAAAAAAAGAGGGAAAATGTAACATGTAAAGTATGAGTGCAAAGAATGATTTTACAAAGCTTTGAAAAATTGTATAGTAGAAAACGTATAGAAGACACCAGAAAGTAAGTTTTAATTGTTATGCGATCCATCAAATCGTTCAAGAAAGTAAGAGTTAGATAATGCAATTAGAAACCTTATGCTCACTGTGAAAATAATTCCATTTTAGCCAAAAAGGGAAAAATGAGATCAAGCTCTATAGGAAGCAGCATATTTGTATTGGGAATAACACAGTCCATTAGACCAACTCGGTGATTCTTCTACCCCTCATTTTACATAAATGATACTCTAAAATAACATTTAAAGAATTAACGATAGAAATAAAATCAAAAGCTTCGTAGGAGGTGGATTCGGTGGTAGATATCTTATAAAGGAAAAAAGAACGAAATAACTGAAACATTTACAAAACGTTTCATGTATGTATAGAAATGTATAACAATGTGCTAATCTAAAAGAATTGAAAATCGCTATTGTAATCTCACTTTTTAAAAGGAAGGCAAATATGAATCTAGAAATTATCGTGTATTCTGCCTGCTATCAATTGTGTGTAAAATTCAAAGAAATATCTGCCACATCACTCTCAGAAACAAATAGCATGAGCCTAACCAAAATAACAAGCAGGCTTTCGAACTGTTTTACCATTGAGCACATTCGTCCAATTAGCGAAATTATTGAAGCAAATAATGAATTTGAACTCCCTCTGTGTGGCTTTTGCGAAGTATGGAAATGCGTATTACTTAGTAGCATCACTAACAGTAATGGGTGCATTAAAGGAGCTGTAGCATACATTCAAGAAAAATTAACTTTATTGGAAACATTATAAAATAGCAACAGACAAATTAAAACACTACAAAACGAGTAATGCATTTAAAAGCAGAAAGGGCATCAGATAAGGCGACACAATTTTACTTTAACTGTGCAATGCAGAAATTCAGGGGAATTCAAGAAATCCAATTAGAAATAGAAAAGTATACAAATTTATAAGGAATTAAAAAAGTATCTGAGTTTTGCCGATGACATTCAAATGCTTGCATCCTGATCTAGGAAGTCACAAGAAATACTTCGAGGCTTAAACAAAGCAAGCTTGTTGGATTGGAGAAATCAACGTCAGTAAAATAAAGGTGGTGAAATAACAGTTAATTTAGGTGGAAAGGCAGAAAGATGCATTATCCGTTTTGGATCTCCGGTAACACCAGCTCCACCACAATGAAAAATTCTACCCTAAATGGCGGTTTGTCTATAAAGTAGTCTTGTTTGAACAAGAGCCGCGAAAAAAGACAGGCCGACGAATCAAGCTTAAGATTCACCACTTTGGATCTAACTTATTTACTTCTACTTTCATTTTTTATTGTTGCAGAGCTAGGGTTACCAGAGCAAAGTTTTAGGATATCGCCAAGCTTTGTTAAATGCATGTGAAAAGTTACCAAAACACGATAACTCGTCAGAAAAGATAACTCGCAAACACGAGCTGTGTCCAAAATGATCAAACATAATCTTGATGCGTCGGCTCGTCTATATAGGGACCTTACTTTGAACCGTTTTCTATACTTGTGACGTCAGTAGAGGAAGATGAAGGAGCGACTGAAGATTAGTTTTTTTAAGTAAGAAACTAAGTACAAATTGTTTTTACACAAAAAGTAATTCACCCATGTTTCCGACAGCGCTCCTTCTTTTTTTTTTTTTTTTGGAAGAATGGGACACCCCCCCCCCCTCCTTCAACCACTCAACCTCGTAGTTTTCTATATGAACTATGTGGGAGGACCAGGGTGCAAAAGCGAAGAAACTGAATCTTTATAATGGTCTGAAAATATTACTGTAGTCATGAATATGCTTTCAAAATTAATAAACTAAACTAAGCAGTTACTTATTGCTTGTTTTATTATTATTTACTTTTGTCTTTTACACTGAAGTCCTGAAAATCCGACTTTAGAATATTTAATTTTTCAGCTGATTCGAGCAGCTTTATTGACATTTTGAGGCATATTTTTAAAAGCTAATAATATAATTTGCATTAAAATCTGAAAATCGGAATATTTTGCTATTGTGAAATTTCTTTTAGTACATATGATAAAGTAATAAATAAGACGTTTTGAGAAGTCAGTGTCAATAACACTAGCCGTGTCACAAAATATGTTTTGACTACTAGATATGGGTGAGGATGACCCTACAAAAATGGGCAAATTTGTTGTTTCATACTGATTATTGTTGTTTCAACTCTCTTGGGAATTTTTATGCGTATTTTGTTCTATAATTCTGATTATCAACAATGTCAATAATTAATTATTATTCCTTTAAAAATAAAATATTACACTGAAATGTCATCCACATGCCCTGTCCTGTAGGTGTAATTTTCACAATCTATGGAATCTAGATTTTAAAAAAATAAGTAATATTTTCTCAAGATTTATTTATTTTTGAAGGTGTATGTTTGCAAGATGTAAATCACAAAAAAAGCAAAAAAAAGTGAAAATATTGCCTCTAAAAATCTATCGAAACTTTGTCCCAGCAATTATCAGTCATCCACATGTATGAAAAGTATAGATATTTTCCTCTAAAATGTTTTATTTCAAAATCTGGCAACACATCTTTAAATGAAGCGTGGAACTTTGTTATTCCTGACAGAAGATTTATTTGGCTGTTCTGCAATTACTTTTTGAATAATAGCAAGTTAAACTCAACTTTCAAGACAAGTGTTTTTTTATCTTTGTCATTAACATGACTTACAGAATGCAAGTAAAATGTACATGCAAATGAATTTTGTTGATGAATTGTCCTAAAGCTCACATTTGTGGGTTCTTATTCAATGTTAAGCCTAAAATATTCAGATATGACTTTTTGAGAACATATTACTTGTGTTTTGTCATTCACATGCCCATTTTCTTATGTCATTCACATGTCCCAATATGAGGCCGCGTGGATGACTCAAAAACCGTAAGAGTGGTGAAGCATTAACTGGAACTTAGTATAATATAATAACTATGACAGTACAATTTAAAATAATTCTAAATTCTAGCGAATGTCTAACAATTTACAGGTTACAAATTTCACTAATATACCTATTGCATTAATCACATACTCAATGTGTCATTCACATATCCATTTTACCATTCACATGTCTTCAAAAGAAAATAAAAATGCAAAAAATACAATGAAATACAAACATCTAAGCTCTGCTGATATTCTATTTTAATTATGTAATTTATAAAGTACTAGCGGTACCCGCACGGCTTTGCCCGTGGTATAAAATTAAAAGTTCATTTGTAAAATAATTGATATAGCAGAAAAAAATGCTCTATTTTAGTTATAATTCAACTATAATTCCTTCAAAGTATATGATATAAAAATCTGATATGGACCCCACACTACTTCCTTTTACGTGTAAATTTCTTAGTAGATGACTTAAGTGCTAAAATAGTGCTTGGAGTGATCAAGATAACAATTCAAACATTTATATCCCTAGTTTGCCGCGAAACAATGCAAAAAAATGTTTTACAGTGATTAATCTCCTAAATATCGCCGATTTTAGCATCATTCAGTAGATTTTTCGCAAAATATCGCCAAGAGTGCCAAATTGAAAACAAAAAAATTTTTTTTTAAATCGCCAAATTGGCGACAAATACTTGGCGACAGAAGACTTGGCAATATATCGCCAAGTAATCGCGCCAATTCATATCGCTTGTGTCTGCATTAAAATTAACACTGATTGATTTACTCCATAAAAGGGGTAAAACACCCCCTTGGGACATTCGAATGCAACCCCAAGGGGAGATGCACAAAAATAAGCCAAAAGAGAAAATAAGAACAAATTTGTTGCTCACAGAAACCAACAGAAATATTACCAAAACTTGAAAGAAGAAGAAAGTTTCCTTTCCTAGCTTTAAAAACAAAACAATACATTTGCCGAAATAAAACACTTTAAAAAGAACGATGCAATGTCGCAATTTATACGATATTTGGTTAATATATGTGCTTTGGGTACCCCTTTTTCGCTAAATGGGCGGTAGACTACTGTTTCCAAACGTTGCCAAAATCAATATTGCGGAAATGCGAAATCCATCGAAATGAAAAAAAAAATCCGTCAAATCTTTTAATTAAGTCATTAGTATATTGGAAACAGGGTTGCCAGAAAAATACTACGCTCCTTATTTGAGCCAAAAAATACTACCGTAGTATCAAAAGTACTACGTCTGGCAACGCTGGAAAAAGAACGAAACAAAAATAAGTATGAACACGTAACCATGGTAACAACATGAAAAGTTGATTGCCGTTGATAAAATAATTCATTTTATCTCTTTTTACAAACAAATTTTATTCTCGAGCTTAACCATTTTAGAATCGTTTGGCTTGCTTTACTGAAGGTAAGCCTTGAATTCTGGGATTCTAAAAACAATTGTTACAGCTCTCCTGATGATTGTAGAAACTTTGAAAAAACTTCATTTTGTGCAGAAAATTTCAAGCTTTCGAATGACATAAGACTTGAAAATGTGTATGAAATATTTCTTCCCTATTTTATCGAATTTCCGCTAAGAATTTGAATAGAAAAAGAACGAAATGGAATTTTCGAAAAATCGCTTCGAGGTGCAAAACTACGTGCTACAAATTAATTTTGTACCAAGTGTCATGAAAATCGACCGAACGGTTTTTGGCGCTACGCGCGTAGCAAGCAGAAAGAAGGAAAGACAGACCCACCTTCAGTTTTATTATTAGTAGAGATTTCCTGATTTTTTTTTTTCAGATTTTTAATTTCAAATTAATTTTTTGAACTCTACATATTATAAATATTCCCTTATTTGTAGTTACCCACATATATATTAAATTGTTTGAGGATAACAACTTGATATGTAAAACGACTTAAAATAAACATTATACATATTTATGCTGTCCCAAAAAGTGTCAAGTTTCCACAGCTAAAAGAATTTTCCGGAAAATACTAATTCAAAAATGTATTCAGTAACGTATGCAGTTCAAAATAGCTAACAAAAAAATCTAACATTGTGAAAATACCGTCATATTATCTCAGGAGAATATGTTTAAAAATTAAGAGCAAAGATGCATTTGAACGCTTAAAAACGTGATTTCTGAGTGTGTTACTTGTACATTTATTGAAAACTTGAAAAAATACGGAAGAGGGAAAACAAATAATTATAACGATTTGTCCAATACACTAGTTAGAGCCGTCATCCTACTTAACGAATGCTAAATATTTACTTTGTTCAGATACGCTTTATCTTGCTGAGCTTAAAATAGAAAAAGTTTAGTTGATTGTATTAGGCTCATTAAAAAAATGCGAGAGAAAAACAGTTAAAAGACAAATTCACTTAGAAATAATTGTCTTTTTAAAATAAAAATTACTCTTTTTGTGAAAAATGTGCGCTTTGCTAACGATTCATTATTTTGTTTTGTCTTTCACATTTAAAAATATCGATTCTCATTAGGGATTGTAATGTATTTTTTTGTTTCTTTTTTTCTGCCTTTACTTCTCAGTGAACTGGTAAATAAGGGCACATGTATATCACAACTGTAAAATTATTCATCTGAATTCGGTTCATCGAAAAAAAAACCCCTAGCACTTGCAAATTATTTTGTTTATATAGTTCACGATACTTCTTATTCTACAAGACTAAAACTCGGGCAAAGAATACAATTCAGAATTCAAATACTGCGCAGTAATCTTACTACTATTACATATGCGAAAGTTTGTTTATGTGGATGGATGTTTGCTCCTCTTTCAAGCAAAAACTACTTAATGGATTTTTACAATAATGTAGCTTAATACATCAGAATAACACATAGGCTATAATTTATTAGGATATTCAAAAAAAAAAAAAAAAAATCTATCGGTAGCGATTTTTTCATTCCAATTTAAGTCACATTTTTCGCATATACCAGAAGGCTTTTCTCAACCCAATTGAGTATTTAATGTATCATCTCAACTCTCTGTCGACAGCTAGCATTGCATTCATGATTTCTGATATTCGTATTAATATTTCAAGCCTTTTCTCAAGTCAAATCACAAAGTAACTCTTTTTTCAGCTTAATGGATAATATCTCTTACGCTGGATTAAAATTTAAATTATTAGTTTTTCTTTCAAGTTTTCTTTCTTTTTGAACTGTGTTCCTTTGATTAATCATACCGGGATTGGAAAATTTTTGAGTAGGCTCCACCTTTTACCTCTTTTTACGCACAACCACAGCCCTGCGGGTATAGCTAGTTAAATATATAACATTTGAAAGAACAACCTTAGCAAACATGAAGTAATTCAGTTCTGTAAACGTTTAGAAACAGTAGATAAAACATAGATATTTTGGTTTTGAGAGCTTGTCGGTTAAACACATTTCAACTGTTTACAAAAATGTACATTTTTTTATATTTATATAAAGAAGTTGGTGTGAAAAATGAAAAAGAAATTGGCATTTGAAAATAATTTATAATCAGTCGAACAGAAAAAGGGAGGGGGAATATTTACTTGAATTATTTATGCACATAAGTATTCTTGCTGTAGAGATTCCCAGTAACAGTCCTTTAAGGGAGATTCTTGTTTAATTTCAGCGGAGTTACTGATTTAAACAGAAACCTTCCTGATTTTTACTAGATATGCTGCTGACAGAATGTAGGCACATTGGCTACCTATCACTTTCTATATATTATTTAATGTGATGACTTTTTCATCACACTAGTAGTACATCCTTTATAAATGAACATAATGCTTTGTCTATATATTTAGACGTTCTGTATGTAAACAGTTGCGATAGTTTTAACAGTCTTGAAGAAATGTCAAGTAAAACGACTGAGGGAAAAAATTCGGAATAAAATTCACTGCAACAGAAAACCTTTCTTTCTAAAATATTCTCCCTTAACATCCAACATCTCATTAATCAGACTAATTAACTCTCACAGACATTTGGTTTTCTTTACTGGAGTAGATAGCATTAAAGAAATAGACTTGATCTTTTTATTAATGCATAAATATTTGATGCGATAGAAAAATTCCTCGTGCTAAACACAACGCGAAGAAACTCAAAAAGAAAAAAATAAACATGGAGAGAGAAAAAGAGGATTGTTAGAGATTTTCTTCTTCTGGCCTCATGAATATTTTAGTGAGATGTGTCGGTACATTTTAGGTTTTTGCCATTAACATTAAACTTAAGAAGATTTGGCGGCGAGAAAAAATATGAATATTCTGCAAATTAGAGAATAATGTTCTATTTTCCTTCCTTACCATTTTGCATTTTTGTATGCGTTTAGTTGCTTTCACTTAGCTTTTACTTTCCTCCTATATTCGATGTTTATAGGGCTCACCCCATTAAAAGCATATTTGTTTCACAAATAAACTATCTTGCTCTTTTTTCTTATTTATAAAGTAAATCCAACTCTGCATCCTGAATCCAAAATTAGATTTTTACTATCAGAAAATCAACTTATTTTCTTACCGTTTCGCCTGAAGTAAAAAAAAAAAAAACCCTGCATACACTATTTATTCACTCTATGGAATTTCTGTTAAAATGCAGATAAGAAAGCGGAAATGTTTGTTAAATTACGAGAGTACTCTTTTAAAAGCTGCCAATTAAGGTTGAGATAAAAGCTTATAGAAAAACTATTCCTTAGCGGCAGTGAACTAGTACAGAAAACTATGCAAGTAATTTTGATTCGGTACTTGCGTACTCGTTGAAAATACATTGATCAACTTTTTTAGTTAAAAACGTACAGTGACTTACTTGCATTGCTGTAATGCCGTGCATCCTCAAAGCAATAGTAGGCTATCTTAGGGCGCGTTCTGAGTGCTCGCCCGAGCTTCAGGGAAGCTCGGGTTCTTTTCACAGCGTCCAGAGGCGCCATTTAGAAAGCTCGAACGTCCCAAATGCTGTCCAGAGTAGACGCTCGAGCTTCTCGGGTTTAAGCACAAGCAGGACAGGAAATTAAGCTGGGCAGATAGGTCACGTGTTTGGGCATTTAGCAAGGTTCATTGGCTGAAATGTATTGCTCTTTCGTCTGCTAGTATTCACGAAGAGTGACTAAAACAAAATCTTGAAAATACACACACAATGTCAAAAATACGCACGCTATTTGCTGTGATGAATCTGAAAGGATATATTTTCTTGAGAATCAGTCATTGCAGGAACAATCCTGTCAGATAAGCGAGATCGATGAAATTATGTACTTACTGTTTGGCCTATTTTATCGTAAATTCCTTCACTTAAAATAACATATTTATCATTAAATTCGATAAGTCATTTCGATCCCACGCTCAACCATAACGGTGGAGGAACAATAATTGTCGCCAAAGTTAAGAATGGTTTCATTTTGGGCCAAAATATAGGAGCAAATGCAGGATTGTTCCTGCATTGACCGGCGCGTTACTCTCTGCTGTAACGTCCGCCATGTTGTTTCTTTCCGAATGGCACAAGTGATGTCCAGAGCACAATTGCTTGGGCTCGGCCCAGGAAGTCAGTTATGACGTCACGACTGAAACACCCGGGCAGCTCGGGCGAATACGAAAGCAGCCTTACACTTATTCCTTGGCTTAAATGTTTTACTGTTGCTCTGAGGTGACCATATCTCATACCAAGAATGAAAGGGGCACTTTTTGAATCGGATTAGCATTAAAGACGCGTCTCTTTCATTCTCATTGTACGATATGTATTACATGCGTCAAGACAGCTCTGTTATGCGTTTTAGTTCCGGCCACTTTCTCAGTCTGCAATACGTCATTGTTTTTTAAGCACCGAGTGTTAATTGTATTTATTTCTGTCAGATACAGATCATACTTGTGCTAAATAGCTTTACCAGTCTGTGGGAAAGTAACTTCAACTCATATGAGAAAGTTACTGCTTTCGGCTTTACCGTGGCTATTGCAGACTTATATATTCAACAGGGTTGAATCTCTGGTATCTGAAACTGGCAGTGAAACAATATTTTTTTGTACCATTTCGTGGTTCTGCTTAAGTAATTGTTTTCAGCTGTACAGAACTTTGCATGCTGATAATCACCTATTTTTTTTTACAATAAATCATTCTGTTCTACCGAAAAGTTCTCGGTATAGATCAATAGTACCTAAATTAATGTATAAAATCTTAACTGAAGGAAAGCTATCAGCGTTAAAACATCTTTCTGTTACATAGTTTGAGGATGTTGCTTTCTCAATTTGACTTACATGTAAGACTTATTACTAAAAACAAATGAATTATGCTGTTTTTTTTATTAAGCACACATTCGCAATTTAAAAACAGGGAAAATCTACGAACTAATTCGTACTTGCATGTTTGTAATAAGAGAGCTATGTAGATGTAGATGTGTGAGTTTCTCGTTCACTTTTAGCTCTCGTTCAGTCATATCTCTAAAAGAAAACCAACGTTGCATATTTTTTTCTAACTTAAATGCATCCCGATTTTTGCGTTAACTTTTATCCATTTCTGAATGCCCGATTTCCAACACAAAATTGCTAGTTCACATTCAACAGCATTTTTATTTGAATCTAACCTACGAGTAACAAAAAAAAGTTATTGGGGTGATAAAATTATAAAATTGCAAATTAATTACTAGTTAAGGATTCCGGGCTGTTGTGCCGTGGTCTGAATGGCTTTAATACATACGTTTCGATCGCAACTGCGGCGGTCATCTTCAGTGGGTGTCGTTGATTAATTAACGCACCCTCAAAATTAATCAACGACACCCACTGAAGATGACCGCCGCAGTTGCGATCGAAACGTATGGATTAAAGCCATTCAGACCACGGCACAACAGCCCGGAATCCTTAACTAGTATTTACTCCGGCCGTGAAAGCCTTCATTCTTACATTGCAAATTAATTGTTTCTTGTGTACGTCATTCCATCCTATCTGCCCAGTTTATATAGTCAAATGTTAAAGTTGCCATGTGTAGTATTACGTAAGTAAAGCAACATGTATCTCACAAAAATATACTTTTAACTGGATGCTACTGTAAATGTTCAGTAAATATAGAATGTGTGGTACCAAAAGATTCATTGAAAACTGTATTACCGTTCCTATTTCTCAGAATTCAGTGTAATACTTTATTTTACAGTATTCGGTTTTTAAGGCTATCTAATTCATGCTCAATATTCTTTTTTTTTTGAAATTTAAAAAATATAAGTAAGTCTTAGGAAATAAAAACCTTCTAAAAATATGTAACATCTTTGCCCTATGCAAATCATTAACTTTCGTTTGACATAAATGCTTTACGTCGTAACATAATTCTTCATACAATATTTCTTCTCCATTTTAAACAAGGGGCTTAAAGAAAACTACATTAATTCTAATTTGAAAACCAACTTCTTTATGCTACTTAATCCCAATGACCGAAGTTCTTCAAAATTAAAGGTTCTGATGCATACATGCATCATTAATCTTCCTTAAGTGATGTAACTTTTTTTTTAGGAATAATTCTTGAAGGGAAATAAAAATGCAAAATAAAACAACAGCGATAAGTAAGGGTGAGGAGTTTTGTATGATTTTATTTCACTTTAATAAATATATAGCCCATTTTTGTAGTGCCGTTGCATTTTAGAATCTCGATTTGAGGACACTTTAAATCAAATGTGTTAAAACTGGTTTTTCAGAAAGATTACTGAATTACCTATTGGAAAATAAAATGATAGTCTTAGATATTAATGTAAAATATTCAGATATTTATAGAATTATTTACATCCAAAAACTGTACAGACTGGTTAAAAGTGCTTTAACAGAAAGTAGAGATTCAACTATCGCAGACGAGCAATATTATCTACGGAACATAGGGATTGAATCCACTCTGATTATCAATCTTTCATTTATCTGTGTAAAAAGTGCAACGCCACACATTTTCGTTCCTTGGTTCATTTACTCTGGCTTCTTATGCAATATAAATAAAAGTTTCAGTGATATAGTTAATTTTTTATCTAGCTATATACCTTTCTACTGTACCTTGTGGACGTTTCAGTTTAGATTTCTCTGATACTCATTGGTAATCAATCGTAATTACAGGATGATTATGAAATAGCTTGAGCTTTTCAGAGCTCAATAGAGGCTGATGCATTGGGCAAAACATTGCCAAATTTCATGGAAGCACATAGTAGACAATTAATTTTTTATTTCTGAAATATATTTACAAGGAAAAAATTATTCATATAAAAAGAGTATTACTATGCATGTGGCAGGATTAAATGACAACTGACAAGCTATGTAAAAATTTTATTTACAACAAATTATGTATTTTTATAAATGAGGTTACAATGATTACAATCAATCTTCCGAATTTGCTTAAACCGCTTAAGGGAATTTGTAGCTGGTAGACCATCCTATAAATGGTTGGTAACAAAGTACATAGGCCACGTATATTATGGTCTTAAGATAATGTTATTTCTCAAAATTCTTAAGAACTATTAAAACTAGCATTCGACACCTGACAGTAAAACAAATTAATCGATTCATGTAATTCATAAATTTCAAAAA
This sequence comes from Uloborus plumipes, assembly GCA_038373865.1. Lineage (NCBI taxonomy): Eukaryota > Metazoa > Arthropoda > Arachnida > Araneae > Uloboridae > Uloborus > Uloborus plumipes. The sequence continues at coordinate 37,202 of JAXGGA010002788.1, read as the reverse complement.
GTACTACACAATTCTGTGTTAGGTTTATGGGGTGTTGAAAATGGGGTACAAGAACCAATTTAGAGAATAAGCATCTGCAACTAGCAAGCACATCACATTCCTGTCGTTTTCGTTTTGGAAATGTGTAAACGCTTCTACAGTCTTTCCTTGTCAAAACGAACTTCAAGGAACTTTTAAAGTCCTTCCCAAGTACCATCATCATCTGATTTCGCTATGGCCGATCATCGAACTCCTCGTAAACTGATCCCGTAACGCACGATAACATCGTTCCGATCAGTATCCGAGCACGGTTTTCGATGAGCTACTTTTCATCGGAAAGCGATATCCCTCCGATCAACTTTCCCGATGAAAATAATCCGAGCCTCCAAAATTGATCCTAAATTACTCGGCTCGGGACTGCACTGCTCGTAAATTGCTCCGTATTTCGAAAAAAACTCATCGGATTTTGCTGCTCGGATTCTGTTTGGCCGATGAGACATATTGAAGCAATTCCCGATGAGAACTCATCGAATCCTATCATCGGCCGATGAGAATTTCATTGGGTTTCGATGAATGGCCGATCATCGGCCGATGAGATTATGCTTCTAGGTTTTCGTCTTAGCCATACACTGTTAAAACTACTGGTTGCAATTGGCACCTTTCCGGGGTTAAACGCTTGTAACAGCAGCGGCACCCAATAGGGAGCCGAGATTTCACCCTTCGCTTGGGTTAAAAACTGGCACCCTCAATTCAACGAGCAGCACGGATGAAAGATGGAACCGTATAGGAGAGCACAATGGCACCCTTACTGTTCACTATTGCAGATCCCCCCTTATGCTGTGTGCGTTTTTGTTTTTCAATTGTGTTTACTTTTATTTATTGGTTTTAATCACGAAGTCTTGGTACATTTTTACCTTGAATTCATATTTGAAAATGATTAAATCTTGTAATTTAAGGCATTTTCTCACATTTCAGACTTTCCAGCATATTTTAAAAGAATTCATGACTTGGATTCAACTCAGTAATTTTAAAATGCTATTGATATTTACTACTGCATTATCTGCTCCGAAAAGGAAGAGGAATGGTATTTTATGGATCCCTTTCAAAAAACAATCAAAATATTCAGTTGTATTATTCTATCAATAAAAAATTGAATCGTTTCATTGACTTTTAAAATTTTAATCAAGAGTAACATATTAAATACGTATGTATAGTTCGACATTTAAATATCTAAACTAAAGGACTAAAATATAGGGGTATTCGAAAAGCTGTTTTTGTTAAACATCCAGTTTCTCGACAGATTAAAAATCAAAATATATTTTAAGGATCTATTCATTTCAACTGAAGGAACAAAAAAAGTAAGCTCTAGTAATAACGAACTCAGCATTCGTTATTAATAACGCCAACGAAAGATATTAGCGAAAGCACAAAATGCAATGCATGGCATACATATAAGCATGATAAAAACAAATAAGAAAGAAAGAGTCAGGCAGAGTTTTTTTTTTTTTCCTTTCCTTCGCATTCTGCTGCTTGTTGGCTGTGTCTACGCGGCGAAAAGAGATAAATTTCCGTTGGAACAATTTTAAATGATTGTAATATGTTGGAAAAACTTAGAACTATGATTAAATGCACGTACTTACGTGAGAATTCGAAGATTAAAATGAAGAATCAATCCATTTTTGTAATAAGCTCAAGGTGAAATCCAAGACTGTGAAAACACTGCACCAAAAATTCTGTCGTGACGACGTAAACAAGATGTCTGCCATTCAAATGGTTGATGATGATGATGAGACCTTGGAGTCGCAATGCGCAGCCGCAGGCTATCGGGGGTGCCTTTCAGTGGTGCCAATGGCGCTCTAGAAAAAGCATTAGGCACATTTTAAGAGGCCTTTTGGTACGAAAAGAGCATTTCAACCCAATTCGCAATTTCACCCCATGGCACCTTGCTTCCACCCCAGCTTTCGTATTGTCACCCCTGCGTCACCCGTAGTTTTAACAGTGTAGTTCATCGTATTCGAGGAATAATCAACTGCCCTGCATAGAGTGGGGATCAGAAAGGTAGTTCGCCTTAGCAGTATTTCGTTATAAACGTGTTCGAAATACGGTGAGGGAAGGGGGTCTGATTTACTAGCGGATGTTCCCCAATTGCCGTATTCTTTGTTGGAAAATAACTTTGAAGACTACTTAATATAATACTCAATATAATATATCGCAGAGCAAGATCTGCTAAGCAACGTATGGGTGAGAAATCAGAGCGGTAAAAAAAAAGTTCTTAATTATTTATGAATTATTTGCAGTTTAGAGCTGGCAGGGGGCAAACAAGATCACTTGCACTGGGACTGCTCTTTATCATTTAAAATTAATATATTACTTCGCAATTTCATCAGAAAGCATACATTTGTCATTAGAAAACGTTAATTAACTTTTATTCACTCTTTTCATACGTTTTTATTGAATTTTTATTTATGATGCAAAAAAATTGAATTCGTTAGCTGTTCACAAATTTCACGCTGTCCTGGTTCTTAATCTAGAAATTGGTATAATGTTAGCACATAAAAAATGATGCAAAGATTTCGAGCTGATATTCATGAATAATTTATCAACCACTCACTTTCTGCTTATCGTACATACTAAAATGCGAAAGTTCAGCTTAGGAAAACATACAAACATGTTATAACAACTTTTAACATAATACCTGTTTTTTAGGTCTTTCGTTCTTCTTTCTTTCAAAGATGAAATGTTTTTTTATTTATTTAATTATTTTTTTATATAATTACTTTTTTTCAGTTCTACTTATAATACTTGTGTTTTTTTCCTTTCGGAATACTCTTTTGCTTAAGCACACAATGTAAAAATTGTATTTCTACTTTTTTCTCTGAAATATTTGATTTGATGTTGTATAAAGAATGTTACACTATTGTAAATTGATTTCAAACTACATTAACGAAGCAAAATGCGTTTTAAGTTCAAGCTAAGTAAGTAATCTGAATTGCCTTTTCGTGACCGGACAAAAATCCGTTTACCACGTTTTGTATAAAAGGTAAAATTCTCCTAACTTTTTTTCCTAGAGACATAATAGCCTGCAATACAGTCTTATTATTAGACGAAGAATGTAAACCCAAATTTTCAGTACAATTATTACCTAATGGGAACTGGAAGTGTAAATACAAAAACTAAAATAAAATTTTTGTTTTGTAAGTATATTGAAAAAATGAATTCTTAAATTGATTCCAATGAAAAACAGCACAAGATTTCCATTAATGGGTAAATGGCAGGCCCGTCATTTAGGGGGGGGGGGCAGGGGGGTTCAATTGCCTCCCCCCTGACTTTGGGAAATCAATGTATTAGCATATAAGTGAGCGTGGTTTTTGCCACTTTTCGGTAAATTTTACATTGTGCGTGCCCCTTTGCCCCCCCTTTGGAAAAATTCGAAATGACGTCACTGATAAATGGAACTAAACAATGCTTATTTCATTTCTCATTAAATAAAAATTAAACTGCTTTTTGAAAGTCGTGTTTATACACTGATCCGTTTGTTCTTTCATCTTAACCTCGAATATACTAACAGTTCAGAGTAACCGAGGCTACACGGTAAAAATGAATGTCGTTTTTACAGTAATAAACTGTAAAAATTACTATTTTACAGTAATACACTGTAACATTACTAATTTTACAGTTTATTACCATGCGTTTACCAGTTTTAGACTAGAACCTTAGTTGGCAGTTTTACACTGTTGTTTTTACAGTATAATGTAGCTACATATTACGTTTAAAACTTTAAAATACACTGTATTAAACTGTAAAATTAGCAGTTTTACAGTTTAGCATTGTAAATGAAGCCATTTTACAGTTTATCATTGTAAATGAAGCAATTTTGCACTTCATTACTGTAAAATTAGCAATTTTTAAAGTTTATTACTATAAAATTAACCGAATTATACTGTAAAAACAACATTCCTTTTTTACAGTGTTGCCACGCATTTCCTTATATTTTTAAGCACTGAGATATTTATATTTTTGTTTAAACAGTATAATACCGGCAGCCGAGTTTCCGATTTAAAACTGTAACATGCACTGTAATAAACTGTAAAACTAGTAATTTTACTGTTTCTAACTGTAAAAGTAGAAATTTTACAGTTTATTGCAGTAAAATTTAGCTGTATTATACTGTAAACACAACAGTATAATACTGGCAGCAGAGGTTCCTGTTTAAAACTGAAATGCACGGTAAAATTAGCAATTTTAGTTTAGTACTGTGAATGTAGCAATTTTACAATTTCTTACTGCAAAACTAGCAGTTTTTAAGTTTATTACTCTAAAATTATTATTTTACTGTAAAAACAACATTCATTTTTTAGAATGTTGTAACGCATTTGCTTATATTTTTAAGCACAAAGATATTTATATTCCTTCAAAAGCATTTGAGAATCAAAAATCTGAGTAGATACATCATTATCTTCATCCTAGTCAAGTTGCTGCTACGTTTACTAAACAAAGCAAAAAAGACAAAGAGACATGGTGCATTGTTTTTCTTTAACCCTCGCTTCTTTCCATTCCAGCTATCTATCCCTCTCTCATGCGTCCAAAATGAAGGAAAACGAAATTGTTTTTAATGAAATATCGTGCCATTTGAAGGAACAGCATACATTTTGCATCATTATCCCGAGCATTTCATTAAATTTTTATTCATACGTAACGATAATCATCAAAAAATACGCTCCAATTTTATCGTGGACTCATTAATAGCACTTATATCTAAACGGAATGAGAAACTACATAAATGCAGTCGCTTTAAGAAGCAGAAAAGCTTGTTTCATAAGCATTGTCTCATTAAAAATTAAAGATAGTTTCTCATTAAACGCTCTTTTTTTAGTTTTTAGACTGTGCCATCTTTAAATTGCTGTGTAACTTATTGTACCGTCATTTTTGGCATTTCAAAGATATTCGGTGTTTTGTCATCATAGCCTGTAATAAACCTGAAACAATTGCTCTTTCACTGAAACATATTGTTTATTCAATTTTTTGAATAAATATATTATGAATGTTAAAGTGAGCTTCATTTGCCTTTTAGCAGATTAATTTACATGAATATTAATCGTAAAAAATGATTAAATTCTTGATTGTATGATTATTTTAATATCAATATGAATATTTACTTTATTATGATCTTTTCGCTAATTTCTAATTTTATTTAGCGTTTAATAGGACCAAATGTCAATTAAGAAACAAGAAGATTTTTCTTTCACTCCACTAACTTTTTTCATAACATTTCATAAACTTCTTTGTAACATTTGTTTATGATATAAAGAACATTTTCTTTTACAGAAAAGTAAAAGAAAAAAACATAAAGTTAAACTGCAGAAATTTACAAGCAACTGCATGCACTTGTTTATAAGTTACAAGGATCTCCCTTTTCAATGCATAAAAGTTGAGCTTATGAATAAAAATACTCGATAAAAGCCACGCGGCAGAACATTACTTTTGTCAGCCGTTCTTTCATCTATAAGTTCACCTCTTTTACATTGAACCAGTTGTTCTGTCAAAAACTAAACGAGCCTACTTCACCGTTTACCAACATCAACATTCTAGCATCTTATCAATATTCTTTTAATTGCCTAAGTCTGGAAATTTGCTTAAAACATATAGTTTTAGCATATAATTTTGAATTCTAAAAGCAAAATATGCCTCTTACCACAAAAGCAAGTTCGTTCGAATCGGACTATTCACTGAAAAGTTATTATTATTATTATTATTATTATCATTATTATTACTTTATTATTATTATTATTATTATTATTATTATTATTATTATTATTATTATTATTATCATTATTAATATCATTATTATTATTTTTATTATTATTTTTATTATTATTATTATTATTATTATTATTATTATTATTATTATTAAGGTTACTTTTCTTTACTTTACTTACTTTACTTTCTTACTTTACTTACTAATTTAACAGTAGTACAGTACTGTAAAACTGCTAATTTACAGCATTAAAATGTAAAATTGCTAGTTTACAGTAATAAACAGGAAAATTGCTAGTTTGCAGTAAAAAACTGTAGAATTACTAGTTTTACAGTTTATTATAGTGCATTTTACAATTTCAAACTGGAACTTCTGCTGCTAGTATCATACAGTTGTTTTTATACTATAATAATACAGCTAATTTTATAATGAAATTGCTAATTTTACAGTAAAAAACTGTAAAATAACTAGGTTTACAGTTTATTACTATCATTTCATACTTTTAAACTGGAACTTCTGCTGCCATTATTATACTGTAAAAACAACGGCTATTTTTGCAGTATAAGAACGGCCTGAGATAAAATCGAAGTAGAGATCAGTGCTGATTTTTTATTTTTTAGTAACTTTTAAATATTTTATTCGTTGAAAACAAGTTTGCCTAAATCCACCCCAAAAAGTTTATACTCAATACTCCGATATAGTCTCCATTTCACTAAGAAATCCTTAACACGCGAATATCACATTCGAGATTTGGCTACTGCAGGTCAAACTCTCTCAATCGAATCCAGCTTATCTAGATTTTTTTTTCTGTTTTGGATGACAATGATAGATTACACTCCTAGTCAGAGAAAACTGATTGAAAAAAAGATACGTTCAGATGTAGGTATAAGGAATTCAAAACATGGAAAGCAATAAATTCTAAAAATTGAAATTGTTTTAAGGGGATTGGTATTCTTTATGCTACTAGAATGAAATTGAAACTTAACTAGTGCTTACGAGTGACTTAACCCAATTATGCCCAGTAGCCTAAAAACGGGGCGCTTGTTAGTTACTGCATACAAAAACCTGTAATGGGTATATAATTTTACTAAAGCTGTTTTTCACATGTCAAATAGTCCTTCTTCTTGAGAAAACAAGTTAGCACCACTATTTGGACACCAGAGTTTAATTATTGACAGCTATTTTCAGACAAATCAGTCGAGCAACGTTCCAGCATGGGTAGCCACAGAAACGAAGATTTTTTGCGAATTTATTTTTCATAAAATTAAACTATTTTAAAATGATTTGCTTAAAATTGATCAGAGATGCCTTCTGTAATGTTACTTTGCACAAGTAAAGTCCAGTAAGGTCGTATTTTGCTCACATATCTGCAAAATATCCCATAAACAGGATGTTGAATAACTTAATAAATATGGCAACGGCGAGCTATTTCAAGCCTAAAATGTATGTAAACCATTCCAAGTAAGAGTTTTAAGCATATAAAAATTGAAAAAAAAATGTTGTAAAAACTTGGGCATAAATGGGTTAATGCATTTTTAATCATCAGAAATTAAATTTGAAAAAAGTAAAGTATTCTAATCATTCTACGGTATTAAAACTTAATTTTACCCCTCCTGATACTTTAATATTAAAGAAATACTTTTTTTCTTCAAGCAATTTATTCGGAACAAAAATTACTACTTTAAGTTGTTTGGGTTGAAATTAAGACTGATATTTCTCTATAAAACAATATCAATTGAATTTAAGAACTATTTTTTTATTGAATTTGGAGAATAAATTTCAGAGAAATGCTAAAAAAAAGCTTAGGTAAATGTGTAAAATATTAAAGAATCGACATATTTTTAGTTTCTACTGTACCAAATTTCCAGTTTGCTTTTGCAATTTAAAACTTAAACGCGTATATTTAGTTTAAAAAAAGGAATGAAGCAAAAGTTTAAACTTTTATCTAAATATTGAAGCGCAGTAAATATTTTAGATTTATTAATAGAAGCACACAGTGTGAAAAGCTTATAAATAATAAAAGTAATCATCGAGATATTGATCTATATTTTTGTAATTTATTGCATTCCAGCTGCAGAATATATAATTAAAGCAGAAATATGCATCACCTTTTGTTGCTTATATTTTACTTATGTAGAATTTCAATCAATTTTTTTTCTTCAGTAAATAGAATCAAATTTTTCAGTTTTCAGTAAAAAAAAACCTTTAAGTATATATTTTTATTAAACATAAAGAAAAAAAAATCTCCAACAAAGGGTGTGAGAAATAACATTCAGTCTCACACTCCATCAAAACCATTTAAATCTTAAGTTTTTATGTTGGCCTTCAAAAAATAAATAAATAAATAAATAAAATAAATAAATAATTCAGACGATAAATAAATAAATGAATGTTAAACAAAAAGACAGTGCATACGATGATAAATTAATAAATATAAATGTGAAGCATAGAAGACGAAAAACGAATGGCAGTACCATCATTAAGTCGTGGATATGCCATTAGATGTGGATCAAAGTTTCCCTACTCTTAAATTTTTAATATAGGTAACAATTGTGTTTTGTTGCATATTTACTACAGGTGAAGTCTCACACTAGCATCGGTTGTAACTTTATAATATATGAGAGGAGTGAAAGTTATTAATTAAAATTTTGAATGGAAATAAGAAATATATTTTTTATTCTTCAGCTTGTATTTAACTGCAAAGAAAATGAAGCACATGTAATACATAACGAAAAATAGAGCATTTAGTTTTGCTTCGTATGGGAATTGTTTACATCCAGTGCAATTCATCAAGCGCTACCCTGGGTTTTTAAGAAATTATAGTGATTTCCGTTATTGTGTAAATAAGAGAAGATATTATGATTGAAATACATTCCTTTAATAGTTTAAGGTAAATATAGGTAACTGTTATTCCAATTTCGTAGGTTTGTCTATAAACTTATGTAGACATGGAGTTAGGGAACCTACCAAAACAAAACATTTTCTCTAAAGCTGCTCTCTGATTAAAGAAATTAAAATAAAAATACGATTGGTAGAATGTAAAAATACACCCAATGATCTGAATTCGTATAGAAATTTTATTTTTCAAAAATGATTAGACATTTCAATCTATTAATTAATATTATGAAGGTGAGTACTCTGTAAGTGCATTGGAGATTTGTATTTTTTCATCGCATATTTCGGTAATTATTCCTTTTAATTTCCATAAATAATTCAATAAAGCCTTGGTATTCACTAGGGAGCATTACACAAAATTATTAACTACAATTGGAGCGAATGAAGATATCCTCGCGTTATCCGAATTCAAATGTAAGTCATTGGCAGGCTTTAAGCCCCATTTCAACCATTTCCACGGCGAGCCATTCTAGGCATTCATCTCATCTCCTACTGCCCCGGCATACAGACGATAATTATGGACGCCCTGAATAATGAAGACTTCGAAAATTCGCAACAACGCCACTGCATCACCCTCCCCCCCTCCCATTTGCATGTGATGAATATTAAAGGTACAATGTAACACTCAATTAGAACGCTGTGTTCCAAGCAAACGAAGAGGGTGAGTGTGCGTAGAAAATTTTCGCTCGGCTCAACATAAAATCGAAGTTTTCTTTCCCCTCAGCTCTGAGGGGTTCGTACGGGAATTGCTTTCATTATGGATGGACGGCCTTACTTAAACCTTAACATTAAGACGGGAGAAGGCGCGTGCAATTTGAGAGCGTAAGGCTTATGTTCTTTCGAGATAAGGTTAAATGTTTGAGAACGAAATGAGGAGAAAAGTTTCTCGCTGTGAATTTATCCGAATATGAGACTCGTTCCATAGCGAGATTTGTCCGTTTTAAGATGAGATTAAGTTTCAGTTATATTGCTTATGGATTTTAAGAGCAATTTGGTCTTCGATTCAATTTTTACATATCTTTCAAATGATTTTTTTTTTTTTCATATTTCTAAAAAACTTTTTAAAACTCCTAAGTCAAGGCTAATAAAAAATATTAAACAATGGAGATGATACAACCGTTGGTTGTTCAAGGTTTTATTTTAATTCAGTAAATAGATGAATACAGGAATTGTGTCATGCTCTGTAGAATAATCTCATCAGTTTTATATCAGAAACAATGGAATTTTGCTCCGATAATAATAAACAACCACTTTGTCCATAATTCAGTCATTGGAATATTAATTAACTGGAGTTTTGCACCCAGGTTTTGCTTTCAGAAAACAACGAAAAAATTAAATCTCTTCAAAGTTTCAAAATACTTTTGGAGAGTCTAAATTTAAAGGCATAAAAGTATAGCACACGACCTCAAATGCAAATTTCACTCATTATCGTGATACGCCGTAAAATGGCGCTCCCCTCCCTCTTCATGTTTGGTATTTACATGGGATGGCAGCAAAACCTCGCACTTTCATAAATTGCGTAGATATCCCCCCCCCCCCCAGGAAATAAAAAACATCAATTTGTTACAATTTCATTTCAAGTGTCAAAATCTAAATTACCCATAACTATATCAAGAGGTGGGATGGGGATAAAGGGAGCACGAGCAGTTAATTAACAAGTTTAGCAATATCAAATCCAGCAATTACTTACTTACGTCGATTTTTTAGACAGCTTAAATTAGATTTGAAAAAGATCTACTTGAAATTTTAAATGTTATAACTAACAACCGAAATGTAAGTTGTTTTTAGGTCGATATACATTTAAACCCAACGAATCCGTTTCGGTGAAACTGCTACTTGATTATTTAATCTTTATCCATAAAACACTTAACAGAACTTCCACGAATGAGCACTTAAACCCAGCCTACATAATTTATAGTTTTATTTTAATTTACTTATTTTTAAAAAGTCAAAGGATAAGAAATATAAAAAAAACCCTTCTACTCCAAAAACCCTTCTTCGGCATCTATCTTTAATCAGGTTGCACCACAATCTACATTTTCCCCTCCATCCCTACCCCCCCTCCCCTTTTTTTTCTTCAACTGTCTGAAAACTGAGAAAACGGATGGCAACAACTAGACATTAGCCAAACAAAGTCCTTCTTCGTGTGGTTAAATTTTGTTTTTGCTTCAAAATTCCAGCATACCACCTTTTTTTATTTCATTTTTTTAATGCTTTGACGAATATAATAGCTTATAGATGTATGGCTAAGTGCTATTGCTTTTATAATGTTATTTACCATAGTTTATAATGAATAATCAAGTACAGAAGATAAATTAACTTTTTATATTTAAATATAATGTGAGCCGTCATTTTTCTTCAGTTACTGATCTTATCTTTACAAATAATGATTAGTAAACTGTACAACCATTGTTAAATTTTGCATAGGTAGGGAAATCCTATCCTGTTCTAAATATTCCAATAAAAATACTTTAATTCAATCAATTATATGATGCCAGGATCAGAACATTAATCGTTTCTTACATTATATCAGCCTTCGGTTGATTATTATGGACACTTAGAATAATGAAAACTTGGCAAATTCGAACAACGCCACTGTAGCTCCCTCCAAATATTAGCATACCATGAATATTCAAGCTACAATATGACACTCAATTAGGAAGCGTAGCAGTGTGCAGGCAAGAGGTCATGCTTAGACATTTTCGCTAAGTCGTAGGAAAAATGCGTTGCCTTTTGATGTAATGAAATAAGATTTTGTTTAAGAATCGCTTTTGCATAAAAATTTGCAAAGGATTAACTTTCCCGCAAGAGGATGATTTTTCCAATCACTTGATGTGAAAAGAATAATGAATTTGCTCTTAGTGGAGAAAAATTAACGCAGACTGTATGCAGAGTACATATTACAAAAATTATTACTTAATTGGAATACTTACAGTGTTTATTTAAAGAATATTATTCCTTATTAAATGTTTCAAACAATCATGTTACATATACTAACTATAAATGATAAACTACTACTGTAAGTAAGCAATAAAAATAGAAATCGACAAAGTCGTGTAGGGTTTGAAGTAGAAGCTATATTTTTAGCCCAGAAATTTGTGAATTTCGAGCTTCTAGCTTTTAGATAATATACTACAATGATTAGTGAAACATAACCACTAGGGATGTGACATCAATGTCGATGTTTTGTCACACATAGATGTTTTTGCTAAAACATCGATTTTTTTTACCATCGATGTTTGAGGGTCGTTGTTTTTCCAACATCGATGTTTTGGGCTCGGTGTTTTTTTTTTTTTTTCGATGTCGATGTTTTATAATCCAACAAAGAAAGCTTGATAAAAATATGCGATATGCAGACGTATTAAGACGTTTTTCTTTTGCTTTGGATTTTTTTTTTTTTTTTTTTTTTTGATAACGGTGATCAACAACTAAAGTTTCATAAAAATATGCGATAAAAAAGTTATCCATTTAATACACAGTTGCAGTATCTATCTCACTAAAACAGTTTTCTATAATTGAGATCGATATCATACGATTAATGTTTTTCAAGAGACAAAAGATAAATCCAGTTGAGTGATATAAAGAGGCAGAATGTATTGGGGAGTTGCTGTATTACTGCACATTGAAATGTGTAAGTAATTTTTATTTTAAAAAAGGCGATGTTTTTTGGTATATGTATCAATGCCATCGATGTCTTAATTTCGAAACATCGATGTTTTGCCTTCGATGTCGCATCCCTAATAACCGCCCGTTATCATAATCGCCATAACCTCCAGCCCCACAATCATAAACATATCTAACGAGATGAAAATATGCTGGATAATTTTTAATTATGTTGATAACGGAATTTAAATTTAATTATGAGCAAAGGAAGTTAAATCATTGGTTGGCTCTACTTTTTTTTTATTTTATATTAAACTTGAAATCAAATTTGTTCTGCTACCTTACAAAATTAAAAAAAAAAAAAAAGCAAAAAAAAAACTAGCAAAAAGAAAGATGCTTAACGTACTTTAAACAAATGGCTCAAAATACCTAAAGCATTATTATCATATATTTTTACTTAATTAAAGCTAGCTGCTCGCATACCAATTGCATCTTAATCTACCAATGACAAAAGCCATACATACTCATTTTCAATGCCATCTGAAGTGAAAATTTAACGTCCCCCCTTACTTAAATACTCTTTGGAATTTGACAGTGAGTGTGCAGAGCTTCCTTTGAAAGAATGTCCTCCGATCAGTCTTTCGACGGACATGTGTATTTTGGAAATTAGGGAGTTGATAATTGGTGCCAAACACAGCAGAACTAGTTCGTGTGACTTTTTTTTTTGCTCTGCAGTTATGATCAACGCATGCAGATAGGGATGACTTTCGCTGAAAAAAAAGTCATTGAAATGGAAAGTCGTCTATCAAGTTGCTTTATTAAAGCCTGATATATCAGAAGGGAAACTAGTGTTCTGCGCTTGTTTAAGTGTAGGTCGCGTTAATGATTTTCGAATTGTGGCGCTCATCAGGGCATTCAAAAGCAAATTTAATTTATTTCTTTAAAAAAAATACAGAATGAAAATGCATCTATGGCTCCTTCGTCAAACTCATGTATTTAAACTCTTAAATCCACCATTTTACGGACATTTATTACATAGCTAACAGTCAAAAGAAATATATTACTAAATTTTTTAATGGAGTCGGCTGTTTTGGGGATCTTAATATCTTTTTAAGATCATTATACGTTTATTTTTAAAAGTTTACCCCTTTATAAGGCCGTGGTAAGTATACTTACCACCAATTTCATCAATTATTTTAAATTTTAAGGTAATCTCTTTTACCTAATGTATAGTAATCACCTTTGATACTCAATTCCTTTAGTAGATTGTAGAATTTACTAAATAAATTTGGTATATACTAAATATATTTGTAAAATATATTCGTAAATAGTACAAATTACAAGAAATAAAGGGCCCGTTAAAGGGTTAAAGTTACATGGAAAAATCATATTCAAAGAACGACGTGATATTTTTTATACTTCAGGTTTTTTTGGAGATTCGTGAAAATAATATATATATTTTTTTGAAAAAATAATGTAATTTTCACAAATATAAATGATAAGTTGAAAGTTAAAAAGCGGCGTTCACCATTTTTTCGTCAATGCTGTAGATTAAAATCTGAAGTTAGTGTACCTTTAATTTTTACAGTTACGAAAGGTAATGTTGAGCCATAATTTATTTATTCTAATCTGCCTCACCCTTAGTTAAACAATCTTACTGTATTTATTGATAAAAAAAAAAAAAAACGAATGAAACACTATAAAAGTAATGTTTAGTTATCCAAAACTAAGAAGAAACACTAATTAAACCTGCTTTAAAGCCATTATTAGCCTTGTTAAGAAGCATTTAGTCCATCAAATCATTTAGAAGGGTAACTTTTAGCCATGTCAAAAAGAGGATGCAAAATAAGTTATTTTAATATATGCAATGCAATTTTAAAGCAGGGAAGTAAAATTTTTTACGGTTTCAAAACTGCCCCTTGGTTTCTCACGACATCATAATATTTCGTCCGTTTCTAATATTAAACAGAATATTGCAGTATTGGAAGATTAGTTTCAGCTACTGCAGGGAGGCTCAAAGAGTTCGTTTCGATAACTTTAGAACTACAAAAGAGCGCAATTATATGCAATAAGCCAATTTTGTGAAGAAAGATTAGAAAAAGAATATTTAATAACCTTGCCCAGAGAGTGCCGCATTAAGCATTCAAGTTTCTTTAATTTTATTTTATTTTATTTATTTAGTTTATTTATTTATTTTTTGTTTCGTAAACAGAATATAAAAAGAAAACATTAAATGACACAAACTTATCAGCATTGCTAAAAAATGCCCTAAATGATTATATGGGTCAGTTACAGACAAATCTCAATTCGAAGAAAAGCAAATCGTAAAAATTTTAAAAACATAGTTCAGCTACATATTCTTTTTTCAAAGTAACTGTTCTTACAAGTTTACATTTAGTTATTTGTACACAATTTAGGGAAAAAATAAGAAATTAATTACACTTTAGGCACATGAATACATCAACATTTTATAAAACATTTATCACTTAGATCTGAAGGGTTACATTTCTGAAATCTAGACGCCATCCCTTTAAGACATGTCTTAATGCTGTCAAAACATATTTAACACTTATGGTTGACAAAAAACACATCTCGAAAAGTTATACGCCAATCCTTTCAAAGGGACCCAATAAAGGCAAAAAAAAGAAAGAAAAACTCTTCACCATTTAATAATTGAACAATTAAACGTTTCCGCAATATTTACACCATTCCCTCAAAATGTGTCTTAGTAACGCCAAAGACTAAGAGGTTGGCGCAATCCAGCCCTCTAGCTCTGTCATTTTCCAAACAACCAGTGGGATAAATCGGTATGCTAAGAATTCTTCTCCAGCTCATTAGCCGACTTTGAAAGCGAAGTTCTTCATCAGCAGTCTGAGCACCACACACTCAGATCAACCAACTTCCTCTGCATTGCCGAATCTTTCAATTTTGTTTGTCCCGTGCTCAACCTGTAGTCATTGACAGGTGTGAATCGTATGCCAAATCTTAAGTCGCTCGTGCGGTGCTGGCTGCTTATTGGACGCTGTCTTTTGCCATCAAGATTAATATCTTCTTTTCATTTGGCAGATCGAAATAAATGCTTATTATTTCTTCCCACTCTTTCCTTCAATTTATCAACGTAGATTTCATTTGGATTCACTTATAAGTGCTGTCATTGGTGAAAGACTTTGAGAGCAGGGCACATTAAGAAAAATATTTTGGTTTGAAAAGATGCTGCTGGGGTTATATTGATCGTACGAAGCTATATTGCACGTGTTGTGTGTATGCATAAAAAAGGGAATTTATTGTTGTGAAAATTATAAAGGAAAAATGAGAATTTCTGCAACTAATAAAATACGGGCAATGTGCAACATTTCGGGAAAATATTTTTACAATTGGGAGTTTAGCTATCAATGAAATGTGTTGTTCATTGTAAAGTTTATGTAACTCCTTGTAAATGATTAGGTAAAGCCTTTTGCAATTTTTTTCTTTGAAAAATATATAAAACTTTTTGTTGCTAATTATTCATTAGCTTTTAAACAGTGCTTTAATATGCTTTTGTACCGAAATTTTTGACTAAATGGAGCAAACCCAATAGCAAACAAATACGCATTTAAGGAAAGTGGAGATACATCACTTTTACAATAAACGTCATAAACGTCACTTTTACTATGTAATCTAAAAGTACTGCTAATGCGAAAACGAAATTAAGATATGAATAAATCAATTTGATAAAAAAAGTAGTAAGAATACATTTTAGCTGCAAAATAGAAATAGCAATTTATATAAATGGGGCTATTTTCATTCACAACACATATTATGAGGGCAGATAATTTTCAAAGATTGGTTGCATTGAAGTATAGCCTTCAAAATTAGTAGCACATTGCAACTTCGCATTGGAAAAGAACTTCAAAGCTTGATTAGGTATTGGAAAATATTGTATAGCAATTTCTTTTACTGGGTGGGGGGGGGAGGGTTAATTGCAAAGCAAAACTTTTAATTTCAGAATTAATGATGAATAAATCCCTGTTTTGCGTTTTAATCTTTTAAATTAATAATTTCAAGATATTTTAAACCAGCAAGAATGTCTAAATACGTAAATTCAGCAAAGCTCCAATTAATAATCTTTTAAACAATATGCATCAAATAAATTGATGTGAGATTTCCCTTTATGAAAAAAAAATCCTATGCATTACTTCACGAGTTTGAAATCGCTGTTACGTAAATTCCTACTTTATATTAACCTTAAACCTCATTACTTGCAGGAAATTTGAAACATGCTAGGATGTCGAAAGGAAAGATTTCAAAATATTTTCTGAACTCTCTTCAAATAGTTTCTAAAACTATCTCGTGTTTTAATTTTATTACATTATATGTATTGACTGCCATTATTTTTTGTTATTGGCACTATTATGTATGGTTACGCTGCTATTCCCATGTTTCGTATTTCCTATCAGGTTTTAATGCTATTTTATGAAGCAGATAATCATCTCTTTTGTGCTAGTTGTAAAAACAACAGATTTTAAACTAAATTAATATTCAGTTTAAATTATTACATAACGTAATTTATTAGTCCTGCTAAGCCTGTTGATTAATTTAACAACTCCTTTTTCATGAGATGTTTTGTTGTAAAAGTCCACGCTAAATTATATAGTAAGATCAATTCCAATTTTATTTTTATACTTTAGTGTCATTTTTGTGGTAAGTCAACTTTTCGTACGAGAAGCACGCACTGATTTGAATGCTAGCAAGATCTCATTTCCAGCTTCTCTTGGTCAGTGTTCATAATTCCGTTAAAATCGTAAAGCTAATTGCTTATCTCCTGGTTTCAGGATTTCAAACTTTAATAAACCTGTATTTAGATTTTTTATCCCTATACTCGTTGTTAATAAAATCTCAAATTAATATTTTACCCAAGCAATTTAAAATCGAGATTATAGTGTATATCCGTAGTACAGGGTTGTCCAAATTAAACTTCCTCTACTCAGAGACTTGTGCAGGACGTTGTATGGGTCATAATGTGATGAAATTTTGAAAACAGACACTTCGAGATTTATTAAAGAAAAAAAATAATACAAAAAGTTGCCGATAGGGGCGCTGCAGACTAACAAGATATTCTGCAGATGTTCTATATGTCTGCCGTAGTTCTCTATAACTCTTTCTATTTGTAAAGCAGTGTGTTCCAAAGCTGAACGCAGTAAGTTTACTCTAATTCCACAAACATGACCATTAATTGCACCTTTAAGATGTGTCAAGGTTGTGGGGTGTTCTCGATAGACTCGATCCTTTAAAAAGACCCTTAACCAAAAATCGCATGGGATGAGATCAGGCGAGAGAGAAGGCCAAGCTGTTGGGAAACAGCGACTCATCACACGTGCATCTCTGAAAGTTGCCCGTAACATCTGTTGAACGCCACGAAGAATATGGGGAGGTGCACCATCCTGCATAAATATCGTGTCCTGGAGGCGGCCACGTTGTTGAAGCTCACGAATTACGAATGTTGTCAACATGTCTTACTAGCAGCTTCCTGTGATAAAGCAGTTCTTCAGCCGACGGAATGCTCTTATCGCAGAAGAGGAGTTTTTGTCATACTGGTAAAAAAGTTTCACTAACAGAGCTTTTGTTTTTCAAGATCGGCATTGTGCATCAGCGAATTGGAAACAACTGCCTGTGTAATAACTGTTTTCCTCTTTTTCTGAAAATCACGTTGCTGTAACATGCAAACAACTAGTAATACAACGCCACCTATCGACAACTTTTTGTACTATTTTTTTTTCTTACATAAATCTCGAGCGCATGGTCTGAAGTGTCTGTTTTCAAAATTTCATCACATTATGACCCATAAAACGTCCTGCACAAGCCTCTGAGTAGGGGAAGTTTAATTTGGACAACCCTGTATATCCTTTGTATATGTGTCTCTTTAAGAAATAATTGAAAAATTTTAGAAATATTGGTTTTAGTATACCTATGTTTTAAGGTAGGCGAACACCCTAAATATTTTTTTCTTCAATATTCATTGCACCTTTCTAAAACTTTAAGTGATTATTTAATATGATCTACAAAACACATTTTGAGAATTTATTTGTAAAAAAAAAATTTTTTTTTCTTTTTTTTTAGTAAAAAGTCACATTTTTGGACAAAAATTTACAATTTCCTTAACACTTCCTGTGTGTTCACTTTTTCACCTTTTTAAAAACTTTTTGTGTCTATTTCTTCAATAGGTACCGTAGAGTTATATAAAACTCCAAAATTGGAAACAATTAACTGAAACCATGGTTTACAATTAAATATTTGAAATTTCACCCCAAAAAACGTGATTTTCTTCGCCTTACTTTAGTGTATCACTGTTTAAAACCCACATATTGCATGTATACTAGTTTTTAGAGTTTTATATCACAGCAATATAACCAATAACCAATTTTGCAAAGTTTCAAATGTGTACCGTAAATACTTTTTTTGCTAGAGTTGTTGGCGTAAATGAAAACTTCGAAAACTTCGTTTTGGGAAAATCAAGAAAGAAAAAAATAATTTCAGACAAAAGTTATGCATTTGTGTGCACTTAATTTGTTCTAGTTTTCTAAATAATTGATCGATTTAGAATTTTTTTGCGGATTTAGAAAGAAGAATATTATGACTATCTGATTGTCTCAAAATCTCAAAATAGATTTTTTGAAAAAAATAGGGTGTTCGCCTACCTTAAGCAATACCATCATTTGACGCAGTACAGCCTATAGGGCTCTTACACCAATGAACCTAATACAACCAAGCGATCAAGATCTGCAATGAAATTAAAAATTTGTAATTTTAAAGCATGATTTCTCGTTGATCAAGAGTTGAACTTCAAATGATTTTCTCTGGTACGAATTATTAATTCTTCGAACCTCAAAATCTAACATGAATTTAAAAATACCAGATATTAGGTTCGTTATAATTTTTTATAAAATCGTTTTTAATATTAAGAATAGCGATGTAAATTCTTCGAATAAAGATAGCTGATAAACAAGATGAGTAGAAGTAGAAGAGAATCACAACAATCTTTAAATTTTAATGGCATTTCAAGATCACGATGAATATTTTATGACCACCTTCAGCAAGGCTATTGCTCGTCTCCTCCTGCTCAAAAAATATTAAGAGGATAAGCGGCATCGTGTTTATATATTAGGCGTGAAGCTTAAGACATACATTGAAATACGGGAGGGTAATTAACTGGGCAATAAAACATTCTATTGATTGTGCATAGATGTGTTTTTGTTTCACTTAAATTTTTACGGTGTGGAGGGGCAGATTAATATTTTATTGTTTTGTAATAATTCATAACTTTATCGATGCTTTTATTTTGCAGTCGTGCTTGGGATGACAAACATAATTACTACTTTTAGATATAAATTTGAGCTTGTCTATGACTATAGCATTCTTAAAAGACATAAACTAATGTTATTGTTCTTTACAATATCATACTTATTTTACAGTCGTATCTGAGCTCCTGAAAAATCACAAGTTAAACATTTATGTAGATTTACGTAAATTATTCTTTCCTGCATTTCAATGGCATAAATTAAGCTTCTGAAACATTCCTGATGTTTGTGATGTTTGTAATAATGATGTAATGTTTTATATTTGTGTTTCATACTTTCAGACATTTTAGTAAAGTTGAATAAATGAACAGTTTGAAGCGGAAACTTCCAGTCTGTGAGCAAGACATGAAATGAAGTGGGGTGTTACATAGTATTCAACTAATGTTTTTTGCCTAGGTACATGCTTGGTATATAATTGCACGAGATACTACCCTCAAGCGTTAATGCATCTAAATCAGGGACGTAGTTTATTGCATACACGTGTGTACATAAACTGATAAGGAGATCTTGACAGAGGTAGCAAGTATATCTTCCCTGTAAAAAATATATGTTATTTTTACAGTATAATACAGATAATTTTATAGTAACAAACTGTAAAAATTGCTGTAATAATAATAATTTTATGTAGTAGTTTAGTAAAATTTAATAAACTGTTGCTGCTTTACAGCAATAAACTGTAAAATTGCTAATTTTACAGTTTATTCTTGAGCATTTTACAGTTTTAAACTGGAACTTTCTGCTGTCAGTATTATAATGTTGTTTTTACAGTATAATACAGATAGTTTTGCGGTAATAAACTGTAAAATTGCTGCTTTACAGTAAAAAACTCTAAACTTGCTAATTATAGTTAATTACTGTGCATTTTACAGTTTTAAACTGGAACCTCTGTTGCCAGTATTATACTCGTACTATAAAAACAACAATATATTTTGCAGTGTTGTTTCTGCAAGTTGAATATTTTACTGAAATTTGAGACTTGCTCAGCACAGTCCACTCACATATTAACCACATAGAAGTCAATTGAGGTAAAACGTTTTTTTTTCTATTTTAATAAAAAATGATATATTAAAAACGAACATCTTATTACAATATAAAAACATAAGAGAAAAGTCAATGTCTCTGTACGAAGCATCGTGGCCACCATATAGAGCCAAGCCCTTCTAGGGATGGTGTGTCTTCATTATTTCGTTTTTCTAACAGAGTTGGAAAAATGGTCTGTCATAAGTGCAAATAAGATTGGTGACACCCCAGGCAGTGAGAAAAAGTGTGCGTACCACACATTCTGTAATAAATATTCTGCTAATATCTTATAAAATTTTCAAAATAGCTGTTGTGTGAAAAGTGTTTCGGGTACACCTTTCATGAAATGAACGAAATTTGTTCCCTACCCAGCAAGGAAAGAGTCGTGTTGAATGACAAAACATGTCTTACAGTTCAAAAACTCCCAAAAAGGAGTATAATTTTTGACAGTGAAAATACAAAGAGAATAAAATGACTTAATATCTACAGAATTGAAAAATTCTTAAAAAAAATATTACGTTCAATTAACATTTAAAAATTATCGGTGAAACTTATAAAACGCGAAGATAGCTGTCTAAAATCTAAATAGCCATTAAGGTAACCATTAATGAGTAATTCGATAGTTTAAACTTCAATAAAAAAGTATGACACGTCAGAAACTACCTCGATGTGCCTTCTGTTACAGACCAAAAGGAAAGCAAGAGCTTGACAGACCCAAGGAAACTGGCTCAAACGCTATATTACTCGAAATTCTGTAGTCTATTTAGAGGGTTAACGTGTAAAGTCCTATTCTTAAGAGTCATCAAGATAGACCCTGGAAAACAGAGCTTGATGAGACGCTTCACATGTTGGTTTTGAAGTAGAAATTTATTGATGAAACTTATAAAACGCAAAGATAGCTGTATAAAATCTGAATAGTCATTTAGGTAACCATTAATGAGTAATTCAATAGTTTAAACTTCAATGATAAAGTATGACACGTCAGAAACTACCTCAATGTGCCTTCTGTTACAGGCCAAAAAGAAAACAAGAGCTTGGCAGACCCAAGAAAACTGGGTCAAACGCTATATTACTCGACATTATGCACTCTATTCAGAGCGTTAACGTGTAAAGTCCTATTCTTAAGAGTCATCAAGATAGACCATGGAAAACAGAGCTCGATGACACACTTCACATGTTGATTTTGAGGTAGAAGGACCTTAAACACGACTCCGGGAAACTTTTCTTTTGACATAGTGCCCTTTACCTCCCAGGTGTAGATATGCAAATAAAAGATGTCTGCCCTCTTCCTGATTGGTCAAATGTCACCGCACTCACAAAATCACATTGCTGAAGGAAGATAAAAACAAAATAAAGACACAGACAGGGAGTGAGAGTTGTGAGTTTTTACGAACAAGTTTTCATTTTTTTGTACGTGAAGAAATCTACAGTGAATGTATTTTTTATTTATATTGGTTATATCTTGCTATATTAATTTCAAACTAATGTCTGTTAAAAACACATTTTTTGGGAAATTTTCTATTTCTGCGTCATACATATTTCCCCTTCGTCAATTACCAATCATTTCGATAGACTTATTTATCTTCCATAGATAATTAAATGAGGTTTTTCAGAGTTATGTGTTTTTATGGGAGCAAAATATTTCTAACGCTGAGGTGAAACTTAAATGCATCAATTTAAATACTACTAGATTTATAAATATATTTTTCACTCATCATCAATACAAATATAATCTTTCTCAAGAATTAAATAAATGTGCAAAATAACCAAATAAATCGCCGAAAAGATGAATGTCTAGTTACACTCCAAAATCATGTCAAATGGTAAATAAAGAATATGTATTTTTCTTCATTACTTTACCCTGAATAAATTGCAAATTAATCACAAAAAAATGACGCAAGTTAAAACAAATTGATTTTTTCACGGGCACTTGTTGAAAAGCAAAGACCGAAATTATTTTTTCAACAGAATCTTCTTTATTATGTTAACATGCAGCAAACCTCAGCAGCTTATCATATGATGATTTGCATTTTTTTTACTACTTCTACCTGAAAAAAAATGCATATTAAACGTAAAAGAAAAAAATGCCACAGGTTGACCTTTTTTGCGATTATTTATTGAATTACTGATCTCAAAGAGTTTATTAATGTATCTCGTTAATATAATTTTACCATATAGGCAATTTGGATAAAAACTGTTTGATAGTTGCGATGGTATCATTTTTCTAAGTGATTTTATAACAAATTGGACCTCATTTCTCACAGCTTTCCTAAAATGGCACATAGGCGTTGATGAAATAAAACAGGGAAAGCAAAGAGCATCTTACTTATACAAATAATCTCTTGTCACGAACAAACAAAATGCCTATAAGAATCCCAGTGAAAAGAAAACTCTATCTCTATCTCGCACTTGTGAGATATTTTAAGTTCAGAAAAGAGGTTAATTGTGGAATATTTCTTTCATCAAAAAACTTTTCCGCCGCACCTTTCTTTATCAAATCATTTAATCAGAGATCGTCTGCCCGCAGGCGATGCCATTAAAATATTCTCAACAGACGACTCGTTACGATCCGATGCATGCCGACACAGGTGTGCCCTATTTATGACCTATTACTGGTCCATTTGCCCGACGTAGTTTCTGAACGTAAGAAAACGTCTTATTTTACAAGCCGCGCCTTTTCTCCATTTTTAGCCACTGTTATTGTTTGATTTGAAAAATAGTTAACTAGTAAATACGTTGACATTTTAATTGAATGCTGAATTAATGATTTAATGTTTAAAATTATTTCAAAACCGTTGGAATACCTTTACGATCTGTTTCTGAACGATTACTGGTCCATTTGTCCAACGTAGTTTCTGAACGAAGGAAAACATCTTATTTTACAAACCGCACCTTTTCTCCATTTTGAGCCACTTTTTTCTTTGATTTTAGAAATAGTTAACGAGAAAATACGTTGACATCGACTAGTGTATTTTTTTTAATGCTGAAATAGTGATTTAATGATTAAAAAAAAGTTTAAAATTGTTTCAAAAGCGTTGAAATACCTTTTCGACCTGTTTATGAACTATTACTGGTCCATTTGTCCAACGTAGTTTCTAAACGTAGGAAAACGCCTTATTTTACAAGTAGCCCCTTTTCTCCATTTTTAGCCACTTTTATTGTTTGATTTTAAAAATAGTTAACGAGTAAATGCGTTGACACTGAAGAGTGTGTTTTAATAGAATGCTGAATTAATGATTTAATGACAAAAAGTTTAAAATTACTTCAAAAGCGTTGAAATACCTTTCGATCTGTTTAGAAACTATTACTGGTCCATATGTCCAACGTAGTTTCTGAACGAAGGAAAATGTTTATTTTACAAGACTCCCCTTTTCTCCATTTTTAGCCACTTTTATTGCTTGATTCGAAAAATAGTTAACTAGTAAATACGTTGACACTGAAGAGTGAATTTTAATTGAATACTGAACTTATGATTTAAGGGCAAAAAAAGTTTAAAACTATTTCAAAAAGCTTTGAAATATCTTTTCAACCCTTTTGCGATCGATTACTGGTCCATTAGTCCGGAATAGTTTCTGAATGCATGAGAAAACGTCTTATTTCACAAGATGTACAGTTTCTCCATTTCAAGCCACTTTTATTGTTTGATTAGAAAATTTCTAAACGAGTGAATATGTTGACCTTGAAGATTGTTTTAATTGAATGCTTCATTTATGATATAAGGACAAAAAGAAGTTTCAAACTATTGAGAGATGTGTCCACATATCTTAAGTTTAAAATATTGACAGCAAAAAAACTGGTGTACAAAACAATCTTATTTTTATGCAACTACTTTAATGTATACTAGTATTGTCTTCTTAACAATGTACCAGGATTTATAATAAGGGTAATTATGAAAACATTAACAGTCACAGTAATAATACTAATGCTAATAATAACTTTGATAATGATATCAAATATTGACAAAAAAGGGTTAATAAAAGTATAATAATAAAGATATAAAAACTAAATTTAAAAATATTTAATTGAGGTACATAATAAGTATACACCTAAATCAAGGTACTTAACATACCACATTCAATGTGATACAAAGGCTACAACAAGGAAGTATCGTTTTACTAGGAGGACTTTGTGACCACGACCCTTATTTTACGTCGCCCAGCCACCATTAGTAACGACGGTGGATCTTAGATCGGCTAGGATCAAACTCGGGACCCTCCGTTCAATTTCAGGCAATTCGTAGTGCACACTGTAAAAATGAAGGGTCCAAAATATTTATTACAGTGTTCGCGCTGACCTATTTGCTACCTGGGTCCCATGGACCCATTAATGAAAAAAAAGTGAGTCCTTTGATGAAAAAATTGAATCCCGAAATATTTGAATAAAATAACATTATTATTAAAATACAAATGTTGTTCTTGCAACTGACATTCCGATCGTCTGCAAGTTATTTTTAACTTTTTCCTGCTTTGAATAAAATTAACCGAACTGAACTGAAATGAAGAACGCGATAAAAAAATAATGAATTTGATAGAACGATTAGACACGATTAATTTGTGATGGAGCGTTCTGATCTGTTTGTCGCTGCAGTTTTGATTTGTAAATAGCTAACATGTAAATAGTTTGTTTTAAATATAATATTTGATGTAAAATGAGTTCTCTTTTTCGAATACTCTCCACACGATTGCAAGCGCCCAATACGAAGCGGAATGCAGGTAAGATTTTACCTTCTTAGAATTATTTTGAAAGATCCGCTAATACATTTTTCTGGCGCCCCCGGGTGGGCGTTTGCAAGTATTTAGAATTGAGTTAAAGCTAAAAAATAGAATACGATAGTTTTGCTTAATATTGAATAAATAATGGAGAGTTTAGAGAAATTGCGCACACCATTGCGAATTGGTTTTTCGAGAATCGCAAATCAACTAGAAGAATACTTAAAAACTACGGATTGTAGTTCCGAAGAAATAGAAGTTCTAATAAATCAATTGAGTGAAAAATGGTGTGCACTTGATCTAAAAGAGAAAGAAATACAACAAATATTAGCGAATGATTTGACATGTTCGCAAGAAGAATTTGTGCTTGAATACAATTCTTATGAATCATACGAAGAACGATTCATACAGCTAAGAACGAAAACTGACAAAATTCTACGCAGCATTAATAATGACAACTCAACTGTTCTGAGTGAAACGACGCCAAATAAAAGGCGATTCAAATTACCGCGAATAGAATTAAAAAGATTTAATGGGGATATTAAAGATTGGCTCGGCTTTTGGGGGCAATTTAGAAAAATACACGAAGATATAAATATAGCACCCGAAGATAAATTTATTTACTTATCGCAAGCTACCGTAGAAGGTTCCCGTGCTCGAGAACTAATTGATTCGTTTCCCCCATCTGCGGAAAATTACCAGCAAGCGATTGAATGCTTGACCGCTAGATTTGGCAGGGAAGACTTGCTCATTGAAGTATATGTGAGAGAGCTACTGAGTTTAGTTTTGACTAATTCTGTGGGTCAAAAGAAGATGCGCCTGGCTAATTTATATGATAAAGTGGAATCGCATATTCGAGCATTAAATTCTCTCGGTGTTACTTCCGATAAATACGCTTCGATTTTATATCCATTAGTTGAGAGTTGTTTACCAGAAGAAATTATTAGAGTATGGGAAAGAAGCATGTCGCTAAAAAATGAAAATGCGAAAGAATTTAATAAACTGACCTCTCTAATGAATTTCTTGAAAACGGAAGTTGAAGGCGAGGAAAGGATTTCTTTAGCGAAAGAAAGTTTCAACTTCGATTCGAAGCGAATGACAAAACATTCTGTACCACCTTATACAAGTAGAGGGGAAGAAGAAAAAGTTCCAACCGCAGTCGGACTTTTTGGTTCCACAGATTCGAACGCGTGCGTTTTTTGTGAGAAGAAAAATCATGAATCGTCAGCTTGTCGATATGTGCTGAAAATGAGTTTAGATGATAAAAAGAAAATACTAATGAAAAAGGGCTGTTGCTTTTGCTGCCTTAAAATAGGTCACAGGGCTCGCATGTGTAAATTAAAAATAAATTGTGAACGATGTAAGGGAAAACATGCTACTATACATAATGTGTAATGAAATCAAACAGAAAGAAAACGACAGATTGAAAACACAGGTGCCCAACAAGAATGACGCTCAAACTGTAATTAATGACACAGTGCTAAGTAATCGCACTTGTAGTCCTGACATTCTCTTACAAACTTTGTACGTCAGATTGCGCGGCAGAAAGGAAGGAAAAATCGTGAAATGTCTTATTGATTCCGGATCCCAACGATCATACTTGAGTAAACGAGTGGCTGAAGAAATGCAGTATGATCGAATCAAAGAAGAAAATATTATTCATAATTTGTTTGGGGGTAAGGAACACATAGAAAAACATTCTCGATACAGAGTATTAGTCAGCAGCATTAACAAAGAATATCACTGCAATTTTGAAGTACTTGACCAAGAAAAAATATGTTCTAAAATACCGACTTTAAAGTTAGATCCTTGCATGCAAGAATTGAATGAAAGAAATATAATTACGACAGATCAATTGATTGCGAAGGAAGCAGAATCTTCAGACATAGATTTGTTGATTGGAGCTGATGTAGCGGGTAAACTTCTCAATGGTAACGTCATACCTCTGCCATGTGGACTCGTAGCTGTCGGAACCCATTTGGGATGGACCTTGATGGGGAAAATGCCATTTGATGAACATGAGGATAATTCTACAATGGTGGTAACAAATTTGTTTATGAAAGATTTTACCATTACAGAAATGTGGAATTTAGATGTATTAGGCATAACTGATCCGATCGTTAAAAAGGAAAAAGAAGAAAAGGATTTACAAATGAAGATGGAATTTCAGAATTCTGTTTCTATAAATCATGAAGGACGTTATGAAGTGGCATTACCTTGGGCCGAAGATCGTTTACCGTTACCTACAAATAAAGAATTAGCCCTTAAACGCCTGGAAACGACAACACGAAAACTTCTTTCTCAAAATTTAATTGATCGATATGATGAAGTTTTTAAAAATTGGGAAGATCTAGGCATAGTCGAAGAAGTAAAACAAGGAGAAAATATTGATAGCGGACACTACTTGCCACACAGACCGGTGATTAAAGAGAACAGTTCTACGCCAATAAGACCTGCGTTTGATGCGTCCGCAAGAGCTAAGTTTTCACCATCACTCAATCAATGTTTAGAAGCTGGACCCAATTTAATTGAATTAATCCCATCACTTTTGCTAAGATTCAGAGAAAATAAATACGGCGCTGTTGCAGATATAGAAAAGGCCTTCTTACAGATTAGCGTTAGACCATCAGACAGAGAGTATTTGAAATTTTTCTGGTATAAGAACAAAGAAACAAAAGAGCTGAAAATATTGCAACATACCAAAGTTGTGTTCGGAGTGAACTGCAGCTCATTTCTTTTAGGTTCAGTGTTGGACTACCATCTTCAAAATTGCATAGGGAATGCAGAGCATGATCAGAAAGTTGTAGAAAAACTGCGTCACAGCTTTTACGTAGACCATGTTTTATCCAGCTTTGAAAGTGAAACTGAACTTCACAATTTCATTGAAGAATCTCGTAACATTATGGCACTAGCAAAATTTAATCTAAGATGCTGGCAATATTCGAAAGATGCAAATCCTGAAGTCGATACAAATCTTTTAGGGTTGATTTGGGACAGAGAAAAGAATATAACAAAATTAAATATAAATGACCTTCCTTCCAGGGGCTGCTCAGCTAAACAGTTGCTGGCAATGAGATGGTGGGAGGGCCCGGCTTGGTTGAAGAAGAATGAAGACGAATGGCCACGATTTAATTTAGTTTTTAATCATGAAGAAATTTCTCAAGAAAAACCCAAAAGTGCTAGAATAAATACACGAGTCAACGTTGAAAGCGAAGAAATGTTTCGCAGATTCTCAAACTATCATGAATTAATTAGAGTCATTGGATGGACGTATAGATTCTACTTAAATTCAAAATCAAAGGATTCCAAATCTGAAGGAAATTTAACGGTACAGGAGATAAAAAATGCGGAAAAAAGTTTATTGAAGATTGTACAACGAGTACGGGAAGATCTACGAAAGAGATTTCGGCAAGAATACCTCGAACAGCTACAATATGCAAGAAAATGTTCGAAAGAAGCAAAGCCTCTCTCTGTTAGCGAAATTGTTCTGATAGAATCAGACAACCTAAAACGGCTTCAGTGGCCAATTGGGCGAATTGTTGAAGTCCTACCAGGCAAAGACGGAATTGTCAGAGTTGAGAGAATAAAAACAAAGTCCGGAATCCTCACGCGACCTGTACAACGTGTGTACAGTTTAGAAATATCAGAAGATGCTAAAAGCATGGTCTTGAGAGACAAAGTCATCACTCATAAGAACCAGGAACCAGTGGTAACGCGAAGTGGACGAACAGTAAAAACACCCGAGAGACTTGGCTCCGCCACAGATTGAGTTCTTCATAGGTGCAGAACTCAAGGTGGGAGGATCTTGCAACTGACATTCCGATCGTCTGCAAGTTATTTTTAACTTTTTCCTGCTTTGAATAAAATTAACCGAACTGAACTGAAATGAAGAACGCGATAAAAAAATAATGAATTTGATAGAACGATTAGACACGATTAATTTGTGATGGAGCGTTCTGATCTGTTTGTCGCTGCAGTTTTGATTTGTAAATAGCTAACATGTAAATAGTTTGTTTTAAATATAATATTTGATGTAAAATGATTTCTCTTTTTCGAATACTCTCCACACGATTGCAAGCGCCCAATACGAAGCGGAATGCAGGTAAGATTTTACCTTCTTAGAATTATTTTGAAAGATCCGCTAATACAGTTGTAAATGCATTGCATATATGTTTCCTCAGGAAAAAATTTATTAATTGTGTGCACACTTTTGAATGGAAAACAAGTGAACTTGGTGAATGAGTAAATTGTACTAATAAAGGAGTTTTTCCTTTAGTTTTTGAGATCAATATTAATTCAATTCAATTAGAGACAAAAATTTGTTCCTGTAGCTCTTTGGCAAGCCAGTATACTGTCCTCATTTCTTTATCAATTTGCTTTTTCAATTGCCACTTCCGAACTTTTCTTGAAAGAGGACTGTTTAATAATATTTACGGCAGGGAAGCACAACCTTTTTGAAACAGCAGGCTACAAAAGATTGATTATGTTGAGGGTCACACTTCAGGTAGGGGGGAGGACACAGCCTATTATGCACTCCATTTGGAGATAATATGTAGAAAATTGTACAATATGTTGCTTATTTCTACACTCTTTGCAAAAAATAAATAACTAAAACTTACTAAAAAATAAATAAAATTTAAAATTAGCAGGTATAATTTAACTGTCATTATTTTTTTTTGTAACTAGACACAGCTAACTAATATTAGTAAAAACATTTGTTTAAAATTGATCTGAAAATGCACAATAATCCATTGATTTCATGTACTAAATTGACAACTTTTCGCAAAATTTGATGCATAAAAAATCAATGATGCTACAAGGAGATAACTTAGATTTTCACCTTAAATTTTTTTTAACATGGGTTTAATATTAAACGTATTAAGACACAAAATAAAAAGGTTTTTATTTGAATTCCTGGTATTGGACATGTTTGAATTCATGACATCAATGTATTCCTAGATGTAAGTACTGTCAAACACAATGGCACAAGAAGCTGTAATCAAAGAAGCAAGTTTTTCTGGCAATAAATAAAAACAAGGATAAATCCATGATTGTAATCTTCTGTTATTTCCTAACACTTATAATCAGCATTTGATTTTTTGTGTAAAGGTTTAAAAAAAAACTCTTTGTGGTTGGGAAAGCACAATTATATCTTAAGAATATTTTTAATTATGTTGATTAGTTTATTGAAAAAATCTGTAAACAAATCAGAAAGAAAAAGTAAAACATGCTAAGCAAAATGAAACTAAATGTTCTGAGGAGGAAAATCATAGTTAAATTTCAAGTAGAAAATATGTTTCAATTGCCGTTTTTTTCGGGGGGGGGGGGCAAAAATAAGGCAAGGGGAAAAATACCATTGTATTTTAGCTCTGTAGGCTTTGCACTAGGGACTATTTAGGAAATAATCAGAAAAATAACTAACCAGAAACGGATGCTAAAAGATAGCTGCTCAATCAGTAAAAATGTGCCAAAATTCACTAAGCCTATTTTCCACGTGCTAACGAAAAACGGACAAAAAAGATCTAAAATACTATGAAAATTTCGTTCCTGTACGATGTTTACTATTCAATTCCGAGAAAAGAATGGGAGGACAATGGGACAACATGTGCAATGTCATGAGGCTTTTAAGAGTAGGGGGGGGGGGTGATTGACATGTCCAAGTCACAGCTGTGTCCGACCCCGTTCTTAGAACTAGGATTGCCTGGCCAACACAATAGGGGTCATTGAGTTAGCTGATAAGGATGGGTTTCTTTTATTCTTTCCCCTCCTTTCATGATTGTAAAAGTTCAACTATATACAGCATGAAATCAGCACTAGTTTTCTGGAGTTTTTCGATTCACAGGGGTCCGAAATTACTTTTTGATCGGATTTTTTTTCTCCTGGCATAAACTATTATTTTTGGGTCCCAGGGACCCGAAACGGCGTGAATGTTGCGTCCGTTCTACAAGAATTTGCGTAAAAAACCCGCTATAACGGGTAAACGCGAACCCTGATGTAAAGAGATGTAATTTTTAAATACCACTGATAATGGATGCGGCAATATATAAACTCTCACAAAAGGAATAGTTTACCCACGTGTTTGCTTTACGTAAAATGTAATCATGTCTTAGAACTTCACCTGGATATGAAGAAAAAAACATGTCGAACTAAGTGCGAAAGATGGCATTAATTTGTTGATTGCTAATAAATAAGTTGTCTGCTACGTCAAGAAAGATCTCACTCGTTCCTTTACTTCACTCGTTCTGAATTTCACTCTCCATATGATACTGTATTATTACGAAACCATTGATCGCAAAAGTTTAATGTTAAATGATGAGGTTATTCCAAATATCTAATATCCCTCAATATTAAATCGAAGTCAATTTTTTATTTATTAATTTAATTATTATTTTTAAAGTGCACTTTTACTCTTATTTTTTCATTCTTTTTGTCTGGCGGTCAATTTTGGCGGTTCTGTTTTATCATACGGTGGTGTCTGGCTATGATTTTTATCATAGAATCGTTTTGGTAAAAGTATTCTCTTGAAAGATTAAAGCTCTTGAATAAAGTGTTGTATTGCGGAGAAAACATGAATTATATCTTATTCTATATAACTAAAAAAACTTTTTAAAATCATTAAAAATAATACAAACATTAGTATTCACTTGATAGCCCTACCTTAACAGCGTGTCATAGCAAAGTTACGATAACGTCGCAGTGAGTCAGTGGCCACTTTCACAAAGTGAGACGGAGAGAATTTTGATGTCTTACAGATGTGACTCAATGACTTGTTTACTACGTCATTGCAACAAATCAATTTGTGAGCGGTCACCTTGTGTCACCGTGAAGACGTCACTGCAATATCACTTTGCAACTATGGTACTACTGACATTTGTAAGTTACGGCAAATTGTTGCTTTCGGGACCAACACGTAACTGTCATATAAGGGTTCCTTTTGAAACACTTTGTTATTAAAGGCTTTCAAATTTCTACGGTTTACAGCATGCTATTCTTGACATATTGATTAAAAATAACTATTAGTGCAAAAGAAAAGTGATTCTAAATACTGCAAAATTATTTACATTGCCATCAGTGTTTCCGTAATATTTTTAACACAACTTTTTTATTTGTTTTAAACGGGTAGCTATGATTTTGTTCTTCCTGCTTGACGAAAAACAGTCCGCTACTTATTATTTCCCATGTTACAAATAACCATGCGCATTCGCGAGAGGGAGATTTGATTAGTTAACCGCTTGTTTGATTATCCTGAGTTATCTCGGGCCCGTATGAGTAGCAGGTAATTATTTTATCAACAAGTTAAAGCCTATATATTTTGTTTGTTTCATTTCCTTGCATTGAAAAATCAAACATAAAACACGTGTTTTTTTTTTTTTTTTTTTTTTTTTTTTAATTTGAAAGGGAAAAGGTTAAAAGGGTTACAGTTTCTTTTTTCGATACATTAAAAAATCTTTAGTTACTGCTTAAATAACTTTTACTCTAATACCAGCCTCACGTGATGTTTTTTCAACCCACTTTAGAGTAACTGTTTTATCTCATTGATTACAATCAAGGTCCCAAAACAGAAAGTGATTGATACTCGTTGATCCCTCCCCCACCCCTTTTTCCAATCCCGATAGCCTACATCACAGTACGATATTTTAAATCTACTGATTGAAAAAGTTTGTCGTCCCGTCGAAACACTTAGATTATTCAGTAAAGAGCTATTAATGACATGAGATCGATGTTTTTTTCTCCTTCTGTTAAACTCGGCCTTCTTTACAGAATATCATTTTTTATCGTTGCTCCTCCAACAGAAAGTTGTTTTTTTTCTCTTCTTTTTCTTGATTGATGCGCTGACCGGCTGGGACCGACAGGGATTTCTGTTACGGGAAAAATGATTTTTCTCCCAATCTAAAGACAACCCCATATCCCCCTTGATCTAAAGCCCCTGTCACATTGATGGGTTGAATGTTTCATACTGATTATGATTAAAAAGCGCGTCCAGATTGAGTTCTCTACTTTAAGAGGAGAGAAAACTGATTTTTCTAATGATCAATTTTCTTGCCACGGAATCATTTGCTACCTAAAACGCTAGATTTCTTGGGTATTTTATCGCTCTGTTTCAGGAAGAGAATTTTGAAGAAATATTTCCTAACGTTTATTAGATAATGAGCTCTTAATATAAAAGTATGTTTTTGTATTGTGCCATATTTAGGAATTGGATTTGTTACGAAACATGATTAATATATAGGGTTGTTATACATGTATATTGCGTTTAAGTGGTAATTATGGGTGATCAAAACTAAAAATAAATTTAGGCTATAGACTGAAATTTGAAACAAGCAATTTTTTACTGGGTATAGGAAAATTTAGTGTCATTTGGCTTCTGATCGATTCTTGTTTTTGAAATAGGGTAAGTGCTCCAGTAGTCGGCCATTTAAGAGATCTTTTCTTGATCTTGGCTAACCTAGAACTTTCAACTATCGATACAGCAACAAAAACAAATTAAAACTTTAGAATGAACCTTTCTGATAGTGAATCACCTACTTGTTTCAGAAATTAAAAAAAATATATATGTTAAAATCACTAGTAAATGCTCCAGTAATCGGCCACAGAATCATCTTAGCTGAAAAATAAGCAGAATCACAATCTTGGATGACGGGCACACCATTCAAAATGAAATGACTCATTACAAATTCAAAAAAAGTACCCAAAACTTAACTGCTACTGGTTGATGATTGAGGATAGGGACATGAATGTGCGAATGCGTCATATCTGATTTTGAATTAAAAATGTACTATTTATGAGGAGTTTTATGTTATTGTGGCCGAACTACTGGAGACTGGCCGACTACTGGAGCCCTTCCCCTAACTAGTTGCCAATCAAGGTAGTTATTTTAGTCGAATGGGCCAATCAGTACTCAAGACTTGTCCGATTCTTTAATGGCAATCATTTTATATAAGAGAATAAGTTAGCTGCATGTTTTTCTGAAATAATAAATAATGTATCTGTTGTAACAATTATTCTTCTGTATTAGAAAAACGACAGCTACATTGTTAAATAAAGTATATTTATGAGACACATGATTCTCTTAGAGTATCGAGGATATCGGATAATAAGTAGATTGTATGCTATATCTGAGTGCAAACTGATAATAAAGGGTCTAAAATACGTCTTAACAAAAATAGATCTGTTTCTTACCTGTACAACGAGCAATGATTATATAAGAAAAAGAACAGTTTTTCCTATACCCCTCTTGATTTCAAGCCCCTGTCACATTAATGGGTTAAATGTTTCATACTGATTATGGTTAAAAATGCCTCCATATTGAGCTCTCTACTTTAAGAGGAGAGAAAGCTGATTTTTCTTTTGGTCAATTTTCTCGTAATGGAATCATTGGCTACAAAACGCACTAGTTTTCTGAGATATTTTATCGCACCCTTTCGGAAAAAATTTTAACGAAATATTTCTCAAAGTTTATTAGATACTGTGCTCTTAGTATAAACTTAGTTGTAGCTTAGTAGTAGAGCCCGCAAGACCAGGGGTTTTCTCGGCCCTTGATCTGGATCAAAAGAACAGAGCGCTCTTTAATTCCCCGTCCCGGTTAAACCAAGAGTTGTGGTAGGTACGGGGGACCCTGGAGAGTGAAGTGTCTGAAATTGACGTAGAACCTCTATAATTATGACATAAGTTATCAGTCATTGCAATAGAACCTATACCGTTCATGCGAAATAATATGCATTAACATCCATCAAAATTTTATCCCTTAACGCAGCACATAGCAAACCTATTACTTAATCATGCTATGCATGTTAAAAATTCTATGCAATATGCCTCTTTCCTAAATATTGTAAGCAACAACAACTCTTTACACAAAGCAATAATTGGACTCTTAACAACCGTTGTTAAAACATTGTATGTAATTAACATATTACCTGAAAATGAAGTAGAATAATTTCCATCTTAAACGGTATTTATAATTCAACCGCGACGAGATGGCCGGTGTCAATCAAATGAGAAAGCCAGTCCATTCCTTAAAATAGGTATTAAAATAGGTAGAACTAGCGGTACCCGCACGGCTTTGCCCGTGGTATAAAATTAAAAGTTCATTTGTAAAATAATTGATATATCAGGAAAAATGCTCTATTTTGGTTTTATTCAACTATAAATCCTTCAAAGTGATATAAAGATCTGATATGGACCCCACACTACTTAATTTTACGTGTAAATTTCTTAGTAGATGCCTTAAGTGCTAAAATAGTGCTTGGAGTGAGCAAGATAACAATTCAAACATTTGTAGCCCTAGTTTGCTACGAAACAATGCAATAAAATATTTTACAATGATTAATCTCCTAAAGATCGTCGTTTTTAACATCATTCAGTGGATTTTTCGCAAAATATCGCCAACAGCGCCAAATTGAGCCTAAATCAAAAAAAAAAAAAAAAATCGCCAATTTGGCGTCAAATATTTGGCGATCAAAAGCTTGGCGATATATCGCCAAGTGATCGCGCCAATTCATATCACTTTTGTTAACCAATTCATATCACCTTGCATTGAAAACACTGATTTACCCGATAAATGGGGTAGAACACCCCCTTAGAACATTCGAATGCAACCCCAAGGGAGATGGACAAAAATAAGCCAAAAGAGAAAATAAGAACAATTTTGTTGATAACAGAAATCAACAGAAATCTTACCAAAGTTTAAAAGAAGAAGAAAGTTTTCTTTCCTAGCTTAAAAAACAAAACAATACATTTTCCGAAATGAAACACTTTAAAAAAACGATGCAATATCGAAATTGATACGATATTTCGTTAATCTGTGCTTTAGGTATCCTTTTCTCGCTAAATGAACGATAGGCGCGCCAAGCGTGGTAACCCTAGCTATTTTGCGTAGTTGACTTTTTGAAAATGCGCCAAGCAGGGTCCCAAAGCATCTTCACCGGGAAAAAGACAGGGTTGCCAGAGAATTGGAACAAAAAAATACTACGCCTCCTCTAAAAAAAATATTACAAAATACTACTGTTTCCAAACGTTGCCAAAATTAATGTTGCTGAAATGCGAAATCTATGGAAATGAAAAAAAAAATCCGCCAAATCTTTTAATTAAGTCATTAGTATATTGGAAACAGGGTTGCCAGAAATATACTACGCTCCTTATTTGGGCCGAAAAAATACTACCGTAGAATCAAAAATACTACGTCTGGCAACCCTGGAAAAAGAACGAAACAAAAATAAGTATGAACACGTAACCATAGTAACAACATGAAAAGTTGATTTCCGTTGATAAAATAATTCTTTTCATCTCTCTTTTCAAACAAATTTTATTATCGAGCTGATCCATTTTAGAATCGTTTGGCTTGCTTTACTGAAGATAAGCCTTGAATTTCGGGATTCTAAAAACAATTCTTACAGCTCTCCTGATGATCGTAGAAACTTCAAAAAAACTACATTTTGTGCAGAAAATTTCAAGCTTTCGAATGACATAAGACTGGAAAATGTGTGTGGAATATTTCTTTCCTATTTCATCGAATTTCCGCTAAGAATTCGAATAGAAAAAGAACGAAATGGAATGTTCGAAAAATCGCTTCGAGGTGCAAAACTACATGCTACAAACTAATTTTGTGCCAAGTGGCATGAAAATCGACCGAACGGTTTTGGCGCTACGCGCGTAACAGACAGAAAGAAAGAAAAACAGACAAACCTTCAGCTTTATTATTAGTACTAGCGGTACCCGCACGGCTTTGCCCGTGGTATAAAATTAAAAGTTCATTTGTAAAATAATTGATATATCAGGAAAAATGCTCTATTTTAGTTTTATTCAACTATAATTCCTTCAAAGTGATATAAAGATCTGATATCGACCCCACACTACTTAATTTTACGTGTAAATTTCTTAGTAGATGCCTTAAGTGCTAAAAATTCTTGA